>WBMW01005007.1:465494-479112 GCA_013396635.1 Penelope pileata
TTTTTTTTTTTTTTTTGGTCAAAGAAATTGCAGTGCATTCATAAGAACACAAAAGATCATTTCACAAATTTATACTTTATATAAACTGTTCTTTGTGGTTCACAAAGAAGTACAGCTGCAAGAGTCAGAACACATTAAGCCATACATCAGTGCTAACATCACGTTGTTTTAAGTATTCAGAAACACAGCGAAGGAAGAAAAGAGAAAAATGCTCACGCTTTTCCTTGTTCCTCCTTCCAACCTTCCTTCCAGCTGAGCAGGACCATTTTCCAGACAATAGGTGGGACCTGCACAGTATCGTAAACCACTGTGTGATACAACCTAACACGTATAGATATGCACTAATAAATCTACCTAGTCTCATGGACTCGAAATCTTTGGTTCTGCGGTCTAGCAACCATTCTCCTCCCAGCATGGTACTAAAGCAAAGAGAAGAGATTACTAATGCTTGGCCACTGAGCAGAACACCACGCACAGTCAGGGATCAGGAGTGCAAATAGTCTACGACAGAAGTGAAGCATGGATGTCTGGAGAAAGAAAGGAGTGTAAACCATACTTATGATGTTATTTATAGAGTATGAGTAAGGAAATATTTTGAACCAGAGCCATATTACAATTGAAGAGCTAAACCTGCCACTTTTAACTCAAACTTAACCATATATTGAATCACTGTGGGCTTTTTTTGTTATTGTTAACATTATACACAAAGGAATAGCTCAAGATCACCACATTGTTTCTTACATAAATGAAATTTCAAGCTTGAATTAGGATCCAGAGTACTATGCACGTAAACAGAATTTTTTCATACTTTGTGAGCCAAAACATAATCATGTAAAAGCAAAAAACTCCCACATAAACCATTCAATGCATCTGCCTTAAAATTTCATAATTACTATTTTTTTTGCTTGGAACATGCTAAAGACTCTTAGAATGAGAAAATAAACTCTCTGGTCTTTTTTCCTCATACAATGCAACAATTACCTGTGAACTAAGGCAATCTGTGGATGTAAAGTTTTAGCCAGTTGTAGCCACAATGCCTAATATAGGTAAACCTTGCATGAAACTCTCATTGACTCTCCTGCATTATGAGCTCCTTTGTATTAAAAGCATTTCCGTCTTCAACGTAGGTAAGGAAACATTTCTGAAGCTGAATATACAGCTTTTAAATTGTGTTAGCTACAAAAAAAAACAGCTGTTTTAACATCTACCCATGCCACAAATACATTTTTCCAACAACGGTAGAGGCTTTGGTGGGCAAATGACATAGAGGTGTTGAAGATAGCTGCAGAAGACAACAAGAAATAGGCCAATTACCTTTTCAATGGGAACAGGCTCAATAACATGCCGTTTATCACTTATCTGCTCCCCGAGTACTATTTCTGTCCCTTGCTCACTCATTTTAAGCAGGATACAATAAAAGCTATGCTGTTCTAGCTCAAATCAGGAGAGATTTACCCAGCAATCTGTCCTTCTCTCACCCCACTTTTTCCTCTCCCAACTATCACTTCCTCCCACACACCCTCCCTTTGAGAGTCTCGAGCCTGATGTACAGCTCTGCAGTAGCAGGCTTCTCCTGTCACCGGGAACAGGTTGAGCAAAGACCCTAAAACAAATTGCTGCTCACAGACAGGAAAATGCAAGTTACCATATGTACATAGGATGGAAGTTCTGCCAGATAAAATCTACTCCACAGTTTGGCAGACTTGGTTTCCTGCTCTCCTGAGCTATTTTGTGCCTTAAAAAGCCCCATCAGAAACGTAACTCCATTGCCTTTCAGGAATCTAGATGTGTGAGTACATATGCCCAGACACACTCCCCACAGATTGCATAAATTCAAACACCCAAACAGGAGAGCCAAGTGTTGTGATAGAGGCAAGCAATTTGCTCAACATCAGTGCTTTATCAGACATGTTGGATGTGCTTCCAGGCAAATCCTCGACCTTCCAAGAATCTAGGAAATCACAGATCTATTCCTGATAATGCTACTGACTAGTCAAATCAAATGACACCAAGCAAGTTACATGCCCCTCCTGAGTGCCTTAAATAAGTGTTACTATTTACTTTCCTCTTTGAAGTGTTGGATGGAAATTGCCCTGTGAAAGTAAAAACCAAAAAGCTGTACTCCCTGGTCAGTAGCCAGAGAGAGGAGAGATGAGGATACTTTGTAGCTGAAAGACTTCTTGGTCTATGACACCAAGTAAGAAATTCCAAGAGTTCATTTGTTTGTTATTTTAAGAAATAAATTAATCATTGATACAATAGCTCTCAACAAACAAATCCACTAAACTGGGACAGCCCTTACCTTGGGGACAGTGCATATGCCAGCGCCACAAGACACAAATAGGCAGGAAAGCCCCCCAGCCCATTGGGATCCCCACCAGATAAAAAGTGTTGAACACTTCACTGATGCTGTATGCTCACACTCTAGCATGATGTGCCAGAGTGTCAGAAGAGTGAAAAGCCAGAGTGGTAGTGCCAGCAATGGTATCACAACTTAGAGAATGAACTTCCTGCACGCCAGTCACTGAACACCTCACTGCAGTAACAAGATTCAATTACTGTCAACCTCAGCACTATTGGAGCTGAGGTCAGAAGGTGAAAGACACTACAGGCAATTCAAAAATCTTTCAGCTTCTAACACTCATAACCAAAACATTCCAAGGAAAAAACTGAAGCTGTCAGCTGCTTCCACATAGCACAGTGCAGAAAGCACACGACTGCTGAGCTATAAAGAAACCCAGAGCTCTCCCAAAGTTTGCCTCATTGACTAGATGAGACAAGTATGAAATTCAAAATGAGAGAGGGGAAATGCAACAGGACTAATAGAATAAGGTTGTTTATCAGAAGATAATACAACTCATGTTGAATTTGACTGACTCACCGGAAAAATATTCTCGAACAGATAAGTACTGTTCTTTATTAGTGCAGCAATGTACAGAGCTTGCAGCTTGAGAAAGAAGCAGTTACCACTTTAATTTAATCACGATTCTGAGAATGAACTTCATATGCAAAAAAAAAAAAAGTGGTAATATTATCCAGTTTAACATGAACTTCAATCAGCTAAAAAGTGATTTAAGAAATAAATCAGAAAAAGAAAGGCTTCAGAGACCCTTCAGGTCTCACAAGTCACTGCCATAGAGCAAAAGTGTACAACTTCATATTCTGAATAAGTAATAAAAAGAGTAGTCTGTTTAGAAAAACAATCCACTTTCCGAATTGGAAGAAAAAAACCAAAAGAATTGGAAAAGGTGAGTCAAATACCCTTCAAATACCCTTGATCAGCAGCTTTTGATCTGGCCACTGGATCTCAACTCAAAGAACTGCAATACGTTAGCAGTTTGGTGACCTTGTACCAAACTATGTTACGCTGGCATTCTCCCTCTGGTGCTGATGCATCCACTTGACCAGCAGAGGTTTTTAAAATGAACACGCTCGGGAGCAGGAGCACTAAACACTTCTTCTCAGGTCTGGCAGAGACACTGTGCTTCTTTACTCAAACCACCAAGGGCTCCATCATCTCCATCCTCACCTCATGATGACTTCTATCCTGAATCATTAACTGTGACAGGAAGAAATCTCTGGCAAGCATCCAAACATCTGCTTCTAAAGCATTAGTACTCAGAAACCCTAATACATACCTAATCTTTGTGCTTTCACACTTAAAAACAAAACCAAATGTCTATTATCTGCACTACAGGGCCTGCTTCCCCCACTGCAGCAAAAGAGTAAAATAAATTTCAGGCAAATAATTGCTCTCCACTTCCTATCGACCCCTCCATTCTCCAAACATCCTCTAACCCTCATTCTAAAACGAAGAAAAACAAATGCCCTGTTATATAAACATAAGCTATGTTTGAAAACCTACTTGCCTACTCACCAATAATGAGGAGGAAATTCTCCTTGGTGAGAAGTCATGTGTCATCATTTTCCAATGCTTTCATTTGAAAGTTAAAAAAAAAAATAAAAACCAACCAACCACACACACAAAATTAAAAAAATCAAGCTTTTAGCTTATGCTCTTGAGCCATTGCTGCATCAGTCAGATGAGGTCTTAGAGGCAAGGAACTCTACTGCCCAGGGAAAGGCAGCAGTGGGACACTCCAGCCTGGTGCTCCCTTTCACCTGAATGGCACCAGGCTACAAATGACATCTCTGAGAAGAACTGATCCTACTTGCTTTATGTCTATTACCAAGCACAGTGATCTGGAAGCAGCTCTCACCCTTACTGATTAGCAAGGGGATAATTAGCTGAGAGCAGACACCTAACTCAGCAGATAAAGTTTGGGATATGAGTCTTAGAGCAAGATTCAAACAGGCACCTAATTTTCATTAACTTCAGAGCAATTCTCATCCCTTCCTTGCCACCATGGTACAAATGACCAGACTCTGGATCCTCGTAAACCCTGGCTCTTAACTCCCCTCTTCCAAAAGTAAAACAACACAGAGAGGTGGGCATGGAGAGCTCCGCCCCATCTCATCCTTCGTGAGAGACAACCAAATTTGCAACGGCTGTGGCTATGTCCTTAAAAATTATCTATCCTGAATAACAGCGTGGTAGTTTATTTTCTTCAGTGTGTTCATCCAAACTTGGATGAACACAGAGAGCAGCTATTTGCTCCACTGGCTGCGCTTCACAGCAGCGGGAACACACAGGGCTTCCTTTCACAGCGCTGCGATTTAGGGCAGCGCTCGCAGGGGGTCAGCAGCAGGTGCACAGTCACAACTTCCAAAAAAAGTATAAACAGATTTCTTTTTCCAGTCCAAGATAAAAAAGTAAATCCTTACATCTCACCTGCAAACTTCATCTTTGCATAGAGGAACAGCCACTAGATCACCATGACCATAGCGCTCCTCTTGAGCGGGTTACAGGAGTCAGAAGTTAACAGCACGTAAGTACCTCCCCCCAAGGTTAAGACAACAACACAGAAAAAAGGGCTCTGTACCTCTTAAGTGCTCCAAATTCATGTCTGAAAAAAAATTAGAAAAAATGTTTTTTGTGACTAATACATATTTTTAAATGACAGGACCAGAAGAAGAGGTAGGAGAAGGAATCAACTCCCGGCTGGAAACAGGGAACAGAACAGGATACCAGGAAAAAAAAAGAAGTATAACAAAAAGAGAGAGAGAAAAATATAACCGTGGTATTGTTTTTACCCCATTGTATTTTTTCCCTCAGGCCTTTCTGCCAGAACTGTCCTAGGATCTAATTTGACCCGGTCAAACATTTTACAGAGCTTTCCCACCAAAAATCAAGTCTTTCCATTCTGCTTTCATCATACATTCCACTTACTGTCACTGCTGATTCTGACATGTGCTGCTGATTTCAGAAATCAGGAATCAGTGTTGTGTAGCTAGCACAGATGTTAATCTCAAAGCATCTGATTTTTTTTTTTTAATCAGACTTGACTTTCCCCACAGCTATGTGTTGAAGCTTTTGTATGAGTTACTTTTGCTAGTCTCCTTTCCAGTATCCTCTAATGCTTATTGTTCTTCATCAAATCCTACACAAAAGCAATTTTATTCCTCCCTAATTTCATATGAAAATACAAAGAACCACTCCATCAATCACTTTTTTTCTCCCATGACAGCCACAATTATTTTGGCTGAATGTTCTCTGACAGAGCAAAAAACATGCTTGCCATTCACTTGAGGTGAATAAAGCTTCAAGAAAAAACAATGTTTTTACTTTTGCTATTGGAAAGGAGTTCTAAGCAGCACCAGTGGAAACAAGAAGTAAATGGTTCAGCTACATTCCCTCAGACGTGAAGTCTTTGATATAAGGACATATATGCGGAACTGTTAGAAACTGATGCCCTTTGACGTGACTGTGGATATCAATTACAGCAGGAACTCCTGAAGTAAAACTCACGGAGACTGTGTTAAAGAACCATAGTGATACCCATAAAAGAAGAGTAAAGTAGCCAGACTGCCTTAGCCTACAACACAGCTCCCTACCAACACTATCTGCCTTAACACTTCTGAAAATGGCCAAAATCCCTCAACGCCAATAGGATTTATCACAAGTATTTTTTTTCTTTAAGTATTTCTATGGCTAACATTACCATAGTATCTCTTCCTATGTTCTTTGGGAAAAAGGGGTTAAATGAAGATGGAATTAACATACAACTTGTTCAAAATCATGTGAAGTCTGTCACAACCAGAAGCTGAAGTCTCCTCCATTGCCCCAAGCCCATTTATCCAGCAGATGCATCCTCCAACAGGTGAGTATATACCCCCCCCCCATCATATAATCTCAACATAAACTAAAACCAAACATGTCTTGAAAAAAAGGCTGCAATGATATTCCATCTCATCAGGAAGTGGATTAATCTTCTCAGGGTCACAGACAGAGCTGACAACATGAAACAGAAATACATACACAGCTGCATATATACAGCACCTCATTTCCAGGCTGGATTTGCCTTTGAAAGCAGAAAATACATCTCTGAATGAATATTGTCCAACTTTCCAAATATGTTTAGAACATCATCATCACACATTCACATAAGCCTAAATATTTTTTTTTTTGCTATGACTCACTGTACAAAGTTTTTCATAGCCAGGCAGGATAACATTCTGTGATGAAGCAGTCCAGTGACCCCTTCATCTTTCCAAAAGGAAAAGGCTCAAGTCAGTCATAAAGCAAGGCACATTCTGCTTCTCCTTAGAGTATTCCTTGACAGCATTAGGTAGAGCGCTGCTAGTTTTACGTCTGGACAAGTGGTGGATGATGAGCAAGTCACACAGCCTCTTAACGAAAGTCTCCTGGAGAAGGGGCACATCTTTCATTTTCCAAAAAAGCTCATTTATAACATAGAATGGTTCAGGTTGGAAGGGACCTTAGAGATCATCTTGTTCCAACCCCCCTGCCATGGGCAAGGACACCTCCCACTAGACCAGGTTGCCCAAAGCCCCATCCAGCCTGGCCTTGAACACTTTCAGGGAGGGGGCATCCACAACTTCTCTGGGCAACCTGTTCCAGTGACTCACCACCCTCACAGTGAAGAATTTCTTCCTTATATCNATGTTGAGTTTCTCATCAACAGACACCCCCAAGTCCCTCTCCTCAGGGCTACTCTCAAGCCATTCTCCACCCAGCCTGTATGTGTGCTTGGGATTGCTCCGACCCAGGTGCAGGACCTTGCACTTGGCTTTGTTGAACTTCTGAGGTTGGCATGGGCCCACCTCTCAAGCCTGTCCAGGTCCCTCTGGATGGCATCCCTTCCCTCTGGCGTGTCGACTGCACCACACAGCTTGGCATCATCTGCAAACTTGCTGAGGGTGCACTCGATCCCACTGTCCACATCGCCAAAAAAGACGTTAAACAGCACTGGTCCCAACGTGAGCACTTAGCAACACACACTGAGGTCCAAACATATTCTACTATGAAAGAAAATATGTATCACATTCTCAATAGAAAAATTAGGAAGTCCAAAGAGGACAGAAATGTCAATAAAGATACAGCTACAGACTTGTCATTTTAGTTCAGAATCCTCTTCTCAAGGCTTTAAGAAGTAGCTTCTAAACAGACCTTTCAGTTCCTTGTAATGTTAATGAATTTTAAAATGTAATAAATTGTAAGTACAATGCATTCTTGAACAACCTACTGAAAAGCCAGACAAAAATCAAAATGCTTAGAAATACTGAAAAGTTCTTTTGGGAACACTACATGTTCTTGAAATGAAGAGAAAAGAAATTGTCTATAAGAACATAACCAGGGCCTTGTTAAAAGCACATTCATTTAGGTAACAGATATTGCGTAATACCACACAAAAAAATTCATCCATACAGGAGACTGTCCTTCCTTGAGTGTTTCTCCTACCTAAGTGCCTGGTGGGCCTTCAAAACTGACAAGTTTGTGGAAAACCATATTCATGATAGATGTGCAAAACAAAACTGGATGAGACAACTCTTTTTGGCCAAGAAAAAGCAGCATGCTGTCTACCTACAATGCAGCATGCGAGGTGCTTTAACCCTCTAGGAAAACTTGCCCTGAAAAATTCTGAGCTTTCCATGATTTGAGATATAAATGAAATATCACTAAAAAGAAACAAATAAAAACAAACAAACAAAAACAAAAACCACCACCCTTTTCTCCCCCCCTCCTACAGCTTAGGAATATAATTTGTACGCAACATGCTGTCAGCCACTTCTACTGTTTCCCTTGCCCCTCTCCTAACATGTTAACACAAAAAAGGGAGGCACTTAAGATAAAATACATTAACAATCAAACCCTACTGAAATAAAGCCAGTTCATGCTACCTCAATAAAAAATATTCACTTTGGGCTTAGTTTAAAATACTTTGAAGATTTCTGCTACAACCTCCTCAAATACTCAGAAAGACATCTCTTTCTGCTGCTTCCATTCGACAGAATTATGGTGAGATTCCCCCGTGTGACCAAAGTAAACATAACTTCTGTTGTGACAACTTTAAGCCTACAGAGCACATCTCTGGGCCAAAACACTCGAGAGCTTCCAAGGGACTGAAGAGAGAGAGTGGGGAGCAATTCAGAGCTTGTTTAAAGAACACGACTGGCCACTTCAGCCCTTTGTCTTGCATAGGAAGAGCACAGCACAGGCCATTTCCACAGGCAATCAAACCCCTGACATCAACCAGCAGATTTGTTGGCCGTCTCCCGGGGAGTTCAACAGGGGAAATGATTTAATTGACACGAACAACAACAACAACGTTTGCACTGCAAATACGGAAGATCAAAAGATTTTTTTTTTTTTATTGGCCTTTAGAGGGTTGCAACCAGCCCTTGGAAATACCCATTGCTGTATTTTGAAGCGTGCCTACATCACAAGCCAAAGCAGGAAAGACTACAGCAGTGCAAAAACACGGTGGTTCCAGGAGAAACGAGTCCCCAGTGCCTTCCCCAAAATCCACGTGACTGTCCAAGATTTACGAGCCCTGTCCTGCACATCTTGCAGAAGATTCTCCTCTTCCCTCCAACTGCTGGCGCTGTGTTTGGATCAGTGAGCCAGGGTTACCTTGGCAGAATGAACAAGCAAGACCTCATAGATGTCGTGTAAGTCCCAATACTCCACTTTTTCACTGAAAAGCCTGGTGGTTTTTAACCTTACTTATTTTTTTGCACCTCATTTTGGTGCAGGACTGGTACGCACCCTGACACAGTAAATTCAAGCCTACTGGCAGCTCATCTGCCTTTATGAGGAATCTTCCACAGATTCTTGAGAAATAACCCACTAACACCCATGCCCCCGCAGATTACACACTGAAAGCCAGCGCTCTCCATCTCTCCCAATGGCACGACTGCAGCATGAAACTTGAGCCCTGCTCTTGTGAACCACAGCCAGCAGGGACAGCGGAAACCAGCAGCATTCCATTGGCCTTTACTTCTACCAGAACTGTTAGGAGCTCGAGTTCAGAACGGGATAAGGCAGCACAGCCTCCTGCCTTCTGATCCCCCGTTTTCCCTGTATGACTCTGGCAGAGCCTTACAAAAGAGGAGTGATGGCAACACAAAGTGGAAATACTGAATATAGCTCCTTCTGTCCCTGCCATAACTCCTTCCCAACTGATTGTCCCTGGTCAGTATGGCAATCTACCACAAAGGGAGACAAATATGGACAAAACACCAGAGAAGCTGGTCCAGGAGGACAAGAGAGCTACCAATACTCAGCATATTCCAAAATTACAGCCATCTGCCCTCAACACACCCTGCCCCACCAAAGGAAAGTTCAGAGGATTCTCTTAATTCCTTTGAAAACAAACTTATTTCTCCACCTCTGCAGCATATGACACAGCTCTAAGAACAAAATGAAAGCTGTTCCAAGCCCACTGTTCTCGCTCTGCCTACGTTTCCCTTGAAGCACACACCTGCCCGATGCAGGTGTGACTTCCACCCTGATTGCCGTTGAAGTTTTGTGCCGTCACTTGTGCACGTTCTTTCAAGTTCTGAGGCAAGAAACATTCAAGCATTCTCCCCAGAGTAACATAAGTAACCATGAATAGCACACCGAACCTGGCAATGCAAATAAAAAGAAGCCAGATAAAATGACCCCCGTGCTATGGAGGCTGCAAAGTAATTAAACAGATAAATAAATTTTCCCTTTGGTGTAGTCCCTCTTGGTTCTTGTAGCTTTAAAGGCAGTTGCAAGATTCGCACACTGGAAACACGGTTTGCAAACTGTTTCTTTCTGTTTGGGGATTTAAATAATCACACTGTAAATCGTGGCTTGGAAGGACTGGAAGGAAAGAGTTGCTTGTTCACTGGATCTGTGGCTTCAGGGGGGAAAAAACGTTTAATTTTCTTTAATGTCATGAGACTTGACTAGTCAAGCTCTTGTATAAAAACCACATATTTAGGGTTTGGTCAGCAGCATGACCAGGTGCCCATTGCATATTCCTCCAACCACTTCTGTTAGTCCCCTGGAAGGCAATGAGACTACCTGGTTACAAAAAAAAGGTTCACAATTTGCAAACCTCGCTAGCTGCAAATTAGTATGGAGTATGGCACCACTCTTGCAAAACCTACACTAAGTTCCAAAGAAAAATCTCTAATGACGTCCCCCATATGTCACCCCTTTGTCAGCTCAAACGCAGCTGCACACCTGGGAATCGTAAAACAGCTTTAGAAAATAATGCTCAAACACGCACATTTGCAGCGAGGCAGAACACGTTGCACTATTGGTAGGTGCAGTGGCACAGTTTGCTCACTGGGTACCAGGGCTCGAGCCAGGAGGATGCTGCTTTACCCGCAGGCACCGGCCTGCTGCAGGGCATGAGACTCGTCCATGCCTTCTCAGCACCCCTAGTGACCCAGGCACAAAGAGGAAACTCCGAGAGTAACCAGAGCAGAAGTTTGAGTTATTAACAGATCTGACTGCTTCCTCCTGAGGGAAGCCAGTGACCAAAAACCAACCAACTCCCTTTCCAAATACCACCATGCTCCTTCCCCAGCAGCTCCTCACGTTTGGGTGCACACAACAAGGCCTTTTCAGCACCTGCTTAGTGCCTCCCAAAACTGATCACCAAGATCCACATCTCCCGAGCTCATCACCCACGGGCCTCCGAACCTGCCAGCAGAGACAGCTGCAGTGGCTCGAGCAGCAGATCCTGATCGTACATCCTGGATCCCTCGAGAGCAGCCAAATGGCCACACACTGAGGAGCTGTCTAACACAGTGCTCTTCGCCCACATCGCCCATCCTTGGTGAAGATTAAAATTATAAAAATTGGCATCAACTTGGCTTTGAAAAATAGGTGCCTGTACTTGATCCAATTAAAAAGTCAGTGAATCGTAAGCAAAACCTGCTTACACTTCGGTGGAAAATTTGTCTATTTCCTCTTCAGCGTAGCAATTTCCTCATGAACAACATTAAATCAAGAAAAAGGGAATCAGTAAATAGCAATACTCTGCCGTGCTTGGGAAGTAACATTCAAACCGTTCCTCCTGCTTTCACTTAAACCTTCACTCATGTTTTTCTCCAGTTACAGCAGAATCACAGAACATGACCTGGAAGGGATTCCCATTCCCGTGTTCCTCTCCCCGCACCAAACAGGGACAGCTTGACCTGGGTTGCTCAGGACCTCATCTGCTGGAATGTCTGCGAGGACAGCCAGACCTCACTGAGCAGCCTGCTCTGACATCTGATCACCCTATGTGGGATTTTTTTCCCTACTATCTATCTCACTGGCACTTGCAGTGTTGCAATGTATGCCTGCTGCCTCCTGTCCCACTGCTGCACCTCCCAGAGGAGCCCGGCTCTGCGCCCTCCATGCCCTCTCATCTGGCAGCTGACAACTGTGAGAGCTTTCCCTTAACGAAAAGCAGCACATGCACACACTGAGCTGTACTCCCAAGGTGTTCATAAAACACATACACACAAATGGATTTTCAGCTTATCCTTCGGAAATGCAAGTGCTGTTCTTCACAACCTAACACTGCCTCTCACGGACTGCCGTCACAGACAGTCAATAGAGAGGAGCTAACGGGGTAAAAACTCACACCACCAATTACCCTGTAGTAATCTTCCCATATGGAGATACCCTTAGTTTTTCTTCCCTATTTCACAGAATGGTTGGGTTGGAAAGGACCTTAAAGCCCACCCAGTCCCACCCCCTACCATGGGCAGGGCTGCCACCCACCAGCTCAGGCTGCCCAGGGCCCATCCAGCCTGGCCTTCTACACCTCTAGGGATGGGGGGGACCCACAGCTCTCTGGGCAGCTGTGCCAGCACCTCACTGCCCTCTCAGCAAAAAAATTCCCTATCATCTAATCTAAATCTCCCCCTCTTTCAGTTTTAAGCCGTTCCCCCTTGTTCTACCGCTACCACACCGCACAAGAAGCTGCCTCAGCCCCGCCACTGCCAGCTACTGCCGTGACCTCAAGGCACACAGCTTCTCCCCGCAGCCTCACCCCTCGGAGGGAAGTGCCGCTTCGCGAGGCACCCACGGGGCACAACGCGCACGGAGCCGCGGGCACAGGGCCGGGCACTGCCCTCGGGCCCGGCCGTTGGGGTTCCGACACGGAGCACAGCGGCTGCACGCCTGCTGCACAGAGCACGGTGCGTGCGGATTCGCTTTTCCTAAACAGCATCTTCTGCCGTGAGCGGAGGGAACGGCAGTGCCGTCTGTCATCCCGCTCCGCTCCAGGAGCTCCTGCGCACCCCGGGGAGGTGCTCGCCGCTCCCGTGCCCGACCCCCCCGCTCCGTCACCCGTGGGCACCGAGCGCAGCCCCCTCCCGTGCTGCCGGAGCGGGACCGGAGCTGACAGCGGCTCCGCGCACGGGCAGCGGGCGAACAAAGAGGCACCCCGGCCGTACATCTGCTTCTGATTTAGGGAAGAGCCTCGAGGGAGCTCTGCCTCATGCCAAAGCTAACCCGGGAGAGAGCTCGCTCCCGCCGCCCTCCTCCCTCGGGCCGCCTCCGGGTGCCCCGGGACGCGGGGCAGCACCGCCCCACGCCCGCACGCTCCCCGCGGGGACCCGGGGCTCCCGGCGCGCACCCCGGGCCGGCGCCGCAACAAGTGCCCGCCGCAACGCGCGGGCCGCGCTCACCCAGGTAGTGCCGCAGGTCCAGCAGAAAGTGCGGGGGTCCCCCGTTGAGCTGGTAGAAGAGGGAGCCCACGCAGAAGAGCAGCAGGGCGGCCATGCAGAAGCCGTAGTCGCGCAGCGAGAGGAACGGCAGCAGCGAGAGGGGCCGCCGCCGCCTCCAGCCCCCGCCCTGCCCCGGGCCCCCTCCGGCTCCCGCCGCCGCCGCCAAAGCGGGGAGCCGGGCCGCCGGGCAGTCCCCGCCGCGCTGCTGCTTCTTCTTCATCCTCCCCCCGCGGCCGCCGGCTCACGCAGCGCGCATCCTCCATCCGCCTGCTCGGCTCCGGCTGCCCGCGGCGGGGAAAGTTCCCGGCAGCTCAGGGGGCCCGTCCCGTCCCCATGGCCGGCCGCCCCCGGCCCCGCTGCAGGCGAGAGTACCCGGCGCTGCGGCGGCGGCTGCTGCGGAGCGCCGCTACGGGGAGGGGAAGGAGGTGGTCACCATCCCGCTCCCGGGCTCCTCTCCTCCTCCTCCTCCTCCGTCGCGCTTTCGCTCCCTCTCTCCGCTCGGCCTCTCGCTCCGGTGTCAAGTTACAGCCCCGCTCCGCCGCCGGCGGCCTGC
>WBMW01005007.1:479223-643059 GCA_013396635.1 Penelope pileata
CGCGAGCGACCCCTGCGGGTCCGCCAGCCGCCGCCGCCCGCCTCGCGCCACCTGCCCCGGCCCCTCCGGCCTACGCGGGGAGCGGGCGGGTGCCCCCGGGGCTGCCCTCCGGGGTGGCTCAAGCGGTGGGGCCCGGAGGGCCTCGGGCAGCGCCCGGCCCCCGCTGGGGGGTCGTGTGAGGGGTGACNGCTGGGTGGTCGTGTGAGGGGTGACAGGGATCGCCCTTCTCCTCCGTTACTCTTCGCCTACGTTCTCCTCTCCCTGCAGCCCTGCTGAGGCTTCGGGCAAGTGTGGAAATCACCAAGTTGAGCCTGCTCGGCAACCTCTGTGTGACCCCCTTCTACATATGGCTTGCGATGCAGCCTCTAATTGCTTGATGATGCAATTTTCCCCATGAAACTGCTTCCCACAACACATAGGCTGGGCAGCTTTCACTCAGCACTGTTTGATAGCTTCGTCATCTTCATGCAACATGTGTCCCCAGCATGTCCCAGTGGCATGTTTAGGACCCTTCTGGTCCCTGTCTGCAGCAGAAATGCATTTGTCCCGCCCGCAGGCTGCTCTGCCAGCACAGCGAGGTGGGGTGCTGCAGGGCACTGTTCCATTTCACGTCTCCTTCCCTTTGCTGGGATCACATGAATCTCATCTTTCATTTCTAGATAACACTGTGGTTTGGGAGAAAAGTAGGAAATTGTGACCCAAGCACAACTCACCAGGTCAGAAAAGAAAGAGCAATCACCCTTTTCAGGCTTGAAAAATGCATCATGACTGGGGGGCCCTGGCTCATGGTCTTTCAGCGCTGGCAGCTGGGAGCGCTGCTCCACAGGCTGGGCTCAGGTGCTTCTGCCGCTTACCCTGCAAGGCGCTTGTAAGTGCCTGAATGTTCCCTGTGCTACAGGCTCAGGTTTGGAGCTGGCGTCTGGCAGTAAGCGGCATCTGCTGCAATGGGGAAATCTCGTGGACAGGACCACAGAGCCAGAATCTGAAAATAAACATCTAGCGAGCAACCCTGTAGACTGTGTTAGTGAACTGTGTCCTTATCATGTCTGAAGGCTCAGACCACCGTCCTTAGCTCGGAGAGGAATCTCTCTGGTACAGTCACACAGTCTATGGCACCACTGCTCTTCAAAATCTTAGACAAAACCCAGAGCAAAAAAAAAAAAAAAAAAGGTGAGAATGACACCTCATTTCTGAGAAAGAGATAACAAAAATAATGATATGAAAAATAATTCCACTTTGAGCTAGTGCTCAAGCACCAAATAAGAGACATGAAAGTTAAATCTGCAGGACTGCAGTTTGCTTTAAACAGAAATACCTAGTAACTTTCAGCAGATAAAGCCCTACCTGTAGCAGCAAGGGTGAGCTGCCACCTCTCAATCCTCGTGAATCTCAGTTTGAAACGTGAAGTGTGAGGGGCTTACCTAAGGGGCTGTGCTGCCCCAAGTGTTTTACGCTGTGTTACGTTCTTCTGGATACCTGCGCACCTACCAGATGGCGGCAATGGCCGCGCTGCAGGTTCATTTAACAGCACTAATTGCTGGTCAATGCTTACACTGAACGCTTGAGAAAAATGTAGGCTTTGACAAGATGGACAACATCCATAAGGTGAATCAATACCTCTTTATTTTTCTGTCTGCAAAGAATGCCCTTGATCTCCAGGAGGAGATTTTGGGGGAAAAAAAAAAAAAAGAGAGAGATGGAAAAACAGATCTACCAATAGAGTAAAATGTAAGTGGAAAGATGCTGAGAGAGCTTTTGCCATCAACAGGTAAAAAATTGTCTTGGGAGGAAGAAGAAATAGAAACCGTTGTAGCTGGAACATATATTTAAATGTAAAAATTAGCTGCTAAATGAGTTCCTTTCACATGTATTAACTATCCCACCTATGTTACTCTGTCAATTAAAATGCCTAAAATCAAAGTAGGACAAGTAGAAAAGTAAATGTTTATACTATAGCTTGATACAGTGTAACTGCTTCCCTATTTTTCACTTCCCCGTGACTCGTCCACTTCAGCAAAAAGAGTATGATTTTTCATGCACAGCGTAAAGCAATTAAAACGTCTAAATATCCTTACCTCATTACATTGCCCTTTACACATACGCACAGAAAAAGAATCAAAAACTTGCAACCCACATTAAAGGAATGATATGGTTGAAAAGCCAAGCGTCAACCCTTCAGGAAAATACAAGCGTAAGATTTTTCAGGCAAACTTGTTTTAACTTGTAGAGCATACGAGCTACAATGCAATTCAGCCTTTAATCGTGTGATGATGTTGCTTTGCTCCGAGGACTGCTGCCTCGTACACTGTGTGTGACAGATATTGTTCACTGAATGTGCAGCTTTTCAGTTTATTTTTAATCTCTTTGTTCAACATATGTCCTCTGGCTTTGTTTTAAGCTACCTAAATCCTGCCTGTTATATGGAATTATTAATGTCATCCTAGGCTTTTCCACTGTGTTCGTTGGTACAGTGCCTTGAGCATATGATGAATGTTTATGAATTAATTTCACAAGATGTAGCTAATATCACCGTTTTACTGATTGTGGAAATGAGACACAGAGATTAAGGTTAAGTGTGTCTGTTAATTTTGGTTGCCAGCCTTGAGATGACTAGGGTTTGCCTTAGTGAAATGCTTGCATTATACATCACTTTGTATGTTCAAAGTGTAACTCCCATTGACTTAAGATGCAGCTGTGAATTTTAACTACTTCTACAAATCAGACCCTAGGCTCTCAAACCAAACACCAACCATGAAAAGAGCACTCGGTGGCCACTCAGTTCAAGCAATCTACTTGACACCGTAGGAGTGCTGTGGTGCTAGCAGGCACACAATCGGTAATTTTCAGAACAGCATTCCCTCAGTCCTCATCCTCTTTGCCCATCTTGACCTTGTCTCATTCTTCTTTTTCCTCCTCTTCTAGACTTGGTCTCAGCTCCAGAATCGTTGTCCAAACATATTTCCTTCCATGACCTCATCCAGGCTAGGTCCGGCTTTTGCTGAGCTTTGCTCAGGCTGAATCCCCCTCCTGACTGCAGTGGTTCCAGCAAGAAAGACAATTGTGACCACAGATGTATTTCCCTGGGGCTGGAGAAGGATGCTCAGTACAATCAAAGGAATGGAGATTACTGCTCCCCAAAATTTTCAATCGGGTCTACTTCAGTGCCGTGCTAGATACTGCTGAGCTAACTCAAACCCAGTAGAGAATCTAGCACAATCAACAAGATGAGCACATGGAGGTTGTATGTTGGCACAACACAGAATCGTAGAATATCCTGAGTTGGAAAGGACCCACAAGGATCACTGAGTCCAACTCCTGGCTCCATACAGCAACACCCAAAATTCAAACCCTGTGTCTGAGAGCATTGTCCAAGCACTTCTTGAACTCCAGCAGCTTAGGGCCACGACCACTGCTCTGGGCAGCCTATTCCAGTGCCNCTTTTGGCTGCCTGGGCATACTGCTGACCGAGATTCAACTTGCTGTCAACCAGAACCCCTAGGTCCCTTTCCATGGAGCTGCTCTCCAGCTTCTTGTTTCTCAGTCTGTACATACAGCCAGGGTTGCCCCGTCCCAGGTACAGAATCCAGCACTTGCCTTTGTTAAACTTCATGTGGCTGGTGATTGCCAGGCCTCCAACTTGTCAAGATCTCTCTGCAAGGCCTCTCTACCCTCAAGGGAGTCAACAGCTCCTCCTAATTTAGTACACACAACTGTAATTGGCAAAGATCCTGGTTTAGGTTCCAATAGCCCAGTGGCCACATCTGCCTGGCTTACTGCCTAGCTAGTTGGGTCTGCTGTTCACCAGCCCAGGGGTGATGTCTCACCCACAGAGCTGCACAGTGATGGCTCTGAGCCCACCTCACTAGTTGCTTTTCTGGGAATGGCTGTGCCAGGCTGCTGGAGTGCTGCAGCTGTTTTACTGGGGGCACACAGTCTAAGTTTGCATTGAGATCCGTAGTCTTCCATGAGAACAGCAAAAACTATGTGCCTAAAAAATAAGCACGAATGCTCCAAGGAGCAGAGGCATTGCAATTTCTCATTTTTGCAGTGGTAGGGTTTTGTTTCCAACACAGGCAAAACATCTTTCATTTATTCTTAACAACATCAATATTTTTTTTGTTGTTGGAATTTTCTAAATAAATTCTCATTATGCCAAATTCCTCAGCTGGGATATTTCATAATAGCCAGTTTGAAAAGAAATAAGCAATTCAAAAGGGGTAAGACATAACATGAGCCCTGATTTTCTTAAGACAGTAAAGATACAGGAAATTCAGATGCAAGGCCACACTGAGTAAAGGCTCACTGGTTTAACGAAATAACGTAATGTAATGTCATCTGAGAAGCACCCATGAAAGATTGCAGCTTTAAATTCCTCCAGCACTCTCTCTGATTCAGAAAGGGTTGAAAGCATAACAGGGTAATTGATGGCAACTGTGCAGGCTTTATTTTACTTTATTCAGCAACAGTTGATTATTTGATGGAGATGAAATAAGGGTGCACCATGACTTTTCATTTCATGCACAAAAAAATGCTTGCAAATTTCATCTTCCTTGAATGAAAGGGACTTGCAGCTCTGTGCTGGCTGGTTCTATTAATTCCTGTCCTTTGTGGAAGGCTAAGGGATACATCCCTGGGAAAAACATGACAGCAAATATCTGAAGACAGGGATGTGAGGGACATCCTACAGCTGCTATACCGGATTGGTGCAACCTAGTGACACTTTGGCAGTGCAAGGTTGTTCCAGGAAATATATTTATAATTTGCAATTAAAATGCTATTTGAAATTATGTGAACATGCTATCAACATCCCTTGGAGAGTCATAGGATTTATCAAAAGGAATTTATATGAATCCCTTGGCATTGCTGACTCTTTGCAGCAAAGTTCTACTCACAGGGCTATCCTTACTCCTGATACCCCTGGTTTCATTTAATTTTGTCAGAAAAAATGGGTAACGGGAATTAAACCAGGACACTTCCCTTTTTAAGCAGCATACGTATCATTCAGAAGCAGCAATGGAAGCTGAAGGTACAGACGGACATTTTATAATGTATAGTTTTGATTATCAGTTTTTTCCCTTTACAAATACCCATTCAGAACACCCTAACTGAATCCACTTTGACTTTGTGTCTTTTTTTTTTTTAAATCTATTTTCCAATTGCAATCTAATTCTTGCATTTATCTCCAGAAACCACTAGTAGAAAGGCAGAAGTTTCAATGTGTAAACATGAGTTTCACACAGCAGACCTGTTAAAATCTACACTTGTTTAGACAGCTAACAGAATAGCACCATATGATGTACTGGACAGATTTAGAGACAGTCACATTGGGAAAATACAGCACTGGTGCTGATTAGGCACCAAATAAAGCAGATAGTTACACAAAGGACTAAATCTAAGAAATGAAAAAATATGTTAGAAACACCCAGGTACCTCTGAAGTGGCCAAGGTGTGTGTGCCACACCACGCAGAGCTATGCCCCGGTAACACCAGGGAGCAGCAGAGCCAGGTTAGCACAGTGCTCACAGCAGGATCAGTGAGGAAGGGCAGAGAGCCATGCGGGCACGGTCAGTTGTACCTCCTCCTGTCCCAGAGTGATTTTTGCAGCTCCCTGTTGTGTGCCGCAGCCTGTAGCACAGGGGAAAACTTTGGATGGAAGTAAGCTAAGGCACCAAGAGGTAGGTGTGTCATGTTGTGGCTGGGAATGTCACAAGAGGGTGAAACAGGCTGCCAGACTAGTCTGTAAGACTAATAAGTAAGTCTTATCTGTAAGAAACCTCCATCCACATCTCCAAAGTTGTCTTTTCTAACATTCTACTGTTCATAACATTGCCACTCTCTTATCAAACAGGGCAGACCTACAAACAAGGTCTCTCTTTCCCACAGGGGAGCACTCCAACCAGTGGCAGAAGGCTCTCCAATTTGTGCTGGTTTTGTTCTATTGCTTTTGTTTGTCTATTATGGCGCAGTGGGGAAAGAGAAAGAGCCAGGGTGAAAAGAAGTTGGAAACAAGTGGGAAGCA
This sequence comes from Penelope pileata, assembly GCA_013396635.1. NCBI lineage: Eukaryota > Metazoa > Chordata > Aves > Galliformes > Cracidae > Penelope > Penelope pileata. The sequence continues at coordinate 485,243 of WBMW01005007.1, forward strand.
GACTCTTATGAGAGACTGTAAAAGAGTGGTGCACTAAAGGTAAAGACAGAGAAGGTTCTATGCCTAGTGCAGCTTGCAAGGTGGAGAGGTGATTTGTGCTTGCAGGGGAGAAGAAGGAAATCCGTTCCCAGCAGAGTGGAGGAAAAAAGACAGCAGATGTGATATGAGAATGGGCCAAAAGGCCTCCAGGAGAAAAATGGACCTGTGTTTTTTCAGCTCATCTCAGACACTATATGTGAAACAATTTGCAAGCTGGAAGTTGCTTTACTGAATTATTCATAGGCAGATTTTATGTAATCAAAGTATTCCAGAAAAAATGTTTGATCACACATCAAAAAGCCAGCGAACGTCAAGCTCTTTATCACGGATCCTTCATACGTTAAAGTGACATTCGCACACACAAAAAACAACAGTTATGCATCAGCTGCTTTTACATAATCTGCCACAGGGATGTCGTTACATATGTTAAGCCAAATTTTGGAAAAATCACCGTACAAAAAAGGGACTCACCCACAAGCTAAAGATCTATTGTAAAGTCTGTAAATCAGGGCACTTCATTTTCTGAACACCCACACAAGTGATGGTCCCATGGTGCATGAAACTGCCTTTGTTTTTCCTTCGGTTACCAATACTCTGCGGCTTCCAACCCCAAAACAGAAGTAGGTCGTACGTCAGATTACACGAACTTCACTAGTTAGCTACAGCAGATGGAACGTCCTTCAAAACTGTTTGCCTCCACTGCATAGTTGGTCTTTCAAACACTTAATTTTGTCAGCAAACTTATAACTTACAGTGGTGATACATTGCTGAGAACTGGAATGGAAGGGCCATATTTAAAAATCTCAAGCCAACAGGGCAATATTTGAATTGCTAGAGAAATATCTGATAATTCTCCACAAGACCTTCTGCTGTGTACAAGTAGGCACGCACATATACTGAGTAACTATAGGTATAAAGTGCTGACTTACGCAAGTTCAGGTGGTTTATTGCAACAGCACAGAGAATTCTTTTTCTAACATGGTTTTGACTCATTTCCCAGACAGTTACATATGTGAACTTGGCTTCCTATCATTTCCTTAACGTGTGCACATATAAACTTGAAGGTTTTAAAGTTGTAAGTAAAGTTTCATTTTGATTCTATCTGGTCAAGCTAGGAATTTTATTCATTATATAGTTAATAAAGAATAACTGTAGGAAATATGTAACGTTTTAATGTTTTAATTGTGTAAGAATATCTCTCATTTGAATAATTCATTCTTGTTGCTCTGGCAATTTCATGTCACAGTTAAAAAGTGAAATATGCAAAGCAGCAACTAGATCTATCTATCATAAACTATTTCTCCCCACCTCTAGAATAGAGTCCTTGGCAACTGCATTTCTGCAATGCAGTAAATATTTCTTTTAGACCTACACAAAACACATCTGGAAGACAATGTCCATGAAAATGCCTGTTGAAAAGGGAGACCGTATAAATTAATAATGTAGGACCTCTAATGCAGAGCAATAATGTTCATAAAATGAATATAAAAAAATAAAATGCAATTAACACAGCCATGAATGTTTACACCCAAACAGCAATAAATATTTGCAAGAGGAGAAAGAATATAATTCATTTATAATGAACTAGGACAAATAAATCAAAGGATCCTTGCTCAATTTATTGCATTTTACCCAGCACCAGGGCTTCCTCTGGACCAATCTGACTTTTCTGCAGTCTTTGGCCAGAGTCATGTGACTGGAGCAAAACTATGAATCGCTTTAAGTGCTCCCAGATGCTGGGGTTCTCAGTCTTAGCACATACTATTTCCAATTCTTGTGGAAAAAGAAAGCATATATTTGCATTGTACTGGGCTTTCAGCTGAGCAGTCTCTTGATGGAGAGACCTGAGTTTAAAAACCACAGAAACCATCACGATCAATTGGTTTGATTTCTGCTGCCTGAAATAAAAATTGCTTCTACTGTTGCTGCTGCTATTAGCTTGTCGCCTCTGTATTTCACCTTTGTGCTTCTTGCTGTAGCAGCCTTTGCTGTTTCAGTGGGACTGTGCATGCTGAGCCAGACTTTCACAACACACCTTGTAAAGGCAGCTCCTCTTGCCCTCATGGGAGGCTCTTTCAAAAGATGCCACTTTTTTTTCTGTCTGTTTTTATCTCAAATTAACACAAGCAGGCTCAACCATATGTCATTTGCATTTAAGAGAACAGTACACTGTGTCCTTGGAATATCTGCTTAAAGTGTTGTTGCCTTTTCATACTCAAAGAGCGTGAAGCAAAAAGGGCACGTGTTTATAGTTTTATGATAAATGCATGTTAATTTACTGTAAAAGAAAGGTCATATTGCCTTCTCGCTAGCCTTGCCTCTTTGTTCACAACACGTTCATCCATAGACAGCAGACCGTTGCAAGGACAGTGCGACAGTCCCTGTTTACACCCTCTAGATGAGTTACAGACCTCATCGATTTGTGGAGCCTTGTGTTGGCCAAAGGATGAAGGATGACAGATGTGCATCTGGGTAGGAGATCTCATGCTGGACTCTGTCCTGGAAATCCCCAAATACACAGGAAAATCACAGGGTATGTGTATCCCTCTCTCCATCCAGGCAGATAACTGGAGCAGGGTGGTAGGACAAGGCTATTGCTCCAAAATCCTCACATTGCACCAGATGCATCTCTACTCCTCTGGATCCTAGCCTACATTTTTTGGGCCAAACACAGCACGATGAAGATTTCTTCCTCCTGTGATCATCTCCGTTTGATCATAGGTCAGGAAACAGCTACAGCACTGTACTGCAAATGTATGAAATACAAGCGCTGTGAAACCAATTATGATACAGGGTCAAAACTATGATTCTCCAACTGAATTCAGAGATTGAATTGGCTTGTTGGTCTCGGCAAAAGTTGAATTTCACCCTAAGAGAATACTTTAACAATTACTTTAACTGTTGAGGGTTACGTCACCATGCATGTAGTTATGGGTCATTGCAGTTAGAGAATAAACTGCACCTTTTATCCCTGTGCAAGCTCCTCTCCAAATAACAGCCTTATACTTCTAAATCTTCTCAAGGTAGGAGCCTATAATTTTGCTGCTCTTCACTGCTGCAAGTGTTGGTCACACAAGTGCCAAAATGTCCCTCTCTTCACAAATACATCTTGTTTGTTCAAGCCAGCAAAGGTAGGTGCAAAACCGAACACTGGCATTTTGAAAATTCTTCTCCTTTTAACTGGAAACATAAATATTGGGCAGAAATAAATCATCGTGAGACTAAAACCTCAGTCAAAAGCAAAGGAGAAAGTTGGGTGGAACAACGGTACCTTATTTTAGAAAAATATTGACCCCAAAACTTTTCTAAAGAAAAATTTCTGATACTTTAAAATGTGAACTTCAGAAACATGGAAATGGTTTCTTTTTTAGCATTGAGACTTGACCCAGGCATGATCCCCTACAAGGACAAGTGCTGTGTGTTGTGTATGCGTACAATAGACTAACTGTTAGACTAATGGGGGGCTGCAGGAGGTTTCTGGGGCCCCTTCATTAAACTAATGACAAACATTCATCTCGTTACAGAGGATACATTCTCTCCTATATCCCTTTTGCAACTCTCTGTATTTTCTCTTTTTAAAAATACTTGTACTCTCTGAATTCTTAAGAGAATACAAGATGGGTAAAAGACTTTTTAGTCTACTAAATACCAGTCAAAAATTCTAATATTCTCATAAGGTTCTTATAATGCAAGAAAACCTGTAGTTACATCTGAGACATTTCAAGTTCTCTGAGCACGTAGACATGGAAGTCTAACACCATCTTCAGAGAGTTTTGGATACAGGAGAGCTCCAAACGCAGATACTTGTCATAGTGTTGAAATGGCAGGCTGTACGTTTTATTGTTTGTGTATCACTTGTTGTATGTCTAAAACCTGAAATATTTAGCATTTAGTGGACCCTGCCATCGACAGCAGGGATCAATTAAATAGAAGATGTGGTCTGGAGGCCGCCATGCTCCTTTATGGTCCTTTTTGGAATATTTCCAGCTTAGCCTCCCACCCTGATTCTGCATCTTGTGCCTTTTCAAGACCAGTTCTACTGCCCTGCACACTGCAGGTTAGGACACCTATTGCTCTCAAGTTGTAAGGAGGCAAGATGCCTTCCTCTGCTAACAGTCACACCTGTCTCCTGATCATATGCAGAAGGCCAAAATACGGGATCACACAATTAATCTCTCATGTAAATTCCTTCCCAGCCTCTGCAAAAGTGAGTGACCAGCTGGCCACACAGAATGAGTCTTCAGTCCTTTTCTTCATTTGCAAATATTTGAAAGGATATACACTGCCTGCAAGTCTACAGAGAGATGAATCCTATGCTACAAGCCTTACAGGCTGCTGTTCCCAAGTCTTTTCCTTTCCTTGGGAATCCACTTGCTATTGGGGCTCACCTGAAGACAGTCTCACGTATTTCCTGTATCTCAGCCATATAAATATTTCTTCCACTGGATTTTGTTCGATAAATTAAAGGAGATGAAATTAAAATCTAGATCGTTCCCTGACACCACCACCAACCTTGAGGTTGCCTCTGCTTCCCATCTCCTGGCTCTGCCATATAGGTCTTTTACATCCAGTTGATGGAATAGATTTGCTTTAGCAAACGTACAGTTATCAATCAAAACTAAGAGGAGAGTGATGACAGTCTTTTTACTGGGTTTTATGGCTGGGAAAACTCTGAGAAGCAAGCAAATGTACCAAACTCTAAACTGAGATATATTTTAAAAAGAGGTTGAATAATATTTCTTATTAATTGAGTAATGGTGAAGGCACATGAGTACCCCACGTGCTCTTTTACTGCATAGCTTAAGACTTTTGTAAATTAAAGCAGGGCTGGAAGGTCCCAAAGAAGTTTGGCAGAGAGGCTGTGAAACATTTTATAACATTTACATCATTGTCTTATGTTTTTCAAGGGAAATTACTCATAGCGTGACTTCTACTGTGAGTAGAAATGTAGTTCCTCCTGCACTGCAAGCTGACTTTCAGAGAGAAGGACTAGCTGGGGATGGCAAGATGAAAATTTCCAAAGTCTGCCCAATGTCTCACAATTTAAACTCTAACTATCCCTTACTAAGTGAACGTGAAAACATGCTAATGCTTTGAGAGCGTCTACAGTGAGAATCTGAAATGGGACACTTTATGTGCTGTGTACAACTCACAGCAGAAAGGAGGCTGCCAGATGTTTGCACCTCAAGTACTTTTTGTCACATACTCTCTGAAAGGGATGGTTACATACCTGCTTTGGCAGTGCCTCCAACTAGAAGGACTTGTTGAAGAAGCTCCTTCAAGGACAACAACACTTAAAATAAAAGTTTCTGAGGAAGTTAAGATGAACAAAAAAAATACCATCAAAAGTCTGGAGGTTTGCAAAATGCTTTGTAGCAAAAACAAAACAGGACAACCTGTATTCTTGCAAACAGGCACAGTTCTTAGTGAATGAAAGCAAGCTATAGGAAGGAGATTCCAAATGGGAAAAGAGTTCAAAAAAATTAGAGTACGGAAATTTCCAAACTGAGACACATCCTGTTATCACAGTCCAAATATTTTTTCTGTGGCCATTATTTTCCAACAGTCTACATTTCAGTAAATGTCAAATACACATAATGTCACATTGCCTTTTGAAGACGACGTTGCTTGTCAAATAAACCTACATCGCCACTGCAGGAGTTCAGTTTTGAGCTGTGATTACTGTGTGATACAACAATTTGCTTTTGTACTTAAAAACAGTAGTATTAGACTTGTAAGAGACAAAGGGCTGGATTTTATATTGAAAGCAAGTGCTACATACAGAGGAAAGGTAAATCCTGTCAGAATACTGCTATGTTTCTTGTGTTATGCTCTTGAAAGTGAGAAGAAACTGCTGTCATCAAAATCGTCGAGTCCTGTTGGGATTTGGCTGTCTGGGAAATGAAGAATGCAAATAACTGAGAATAGCAAAGTGTTTTAAGAAATTCCAAATGCATCATGTTCAGAATATGTACAATTCTTGCAAAAGCCAGACATGGACAGACTGACACCGTCCCCAAACGTGTGTCCTCTGGCCAGCAGGCTAGGACATGTGCTGCAAATGCAGCTGTAGAGTATGCTCCCAATTTTAAAAAAAAGCACACGTGGAGACTACCTTTCTGCACCGTAGAGCTGCTTTTCAATTTTCAGCTGAAGCCATCCTTTTAAATAATTTGAACATTTTTTTTTTATGTGGGCTTTCCAAGCGTGTAATTATTACATTCTGTTATTACAGTGGTAGAATCTTCAGCAGTCTTTTATACCAACATTTTAATCACCAGTACTTACTAGAACTTCTCACAAGCAGGACTGATTTATAAAATAAAATCTTACATCATTTATGGGTTCTGACAACTTGCATAATTAACTAATTTACTATACACCATAGGTCATTGATTTTCCGTAGGAAAAAGAAAGAAATCAGACTGAAACTGACGTCTATTATTTTCTTCCAAAGGATTGTTCTGCCAGTCATAAATGCTCCTATTTTCACCCATTGTCATTCACATGAGAGAAATTTTATTACTTAGATAAATGTGTCGTGGTCTTACAGTCCTGTTATCAAGATTATTTCTCTTTTTAGAAGTGCAGTTTTTGTTTCTGATTGTGGTTGAAGCAGTTTCCCTCAGAAATGTATCCGATGAAAGGATGCTTTATATCTTTTCATCCTATTTCAGCCTTTCCATAAAATCAATATTCTGTTTCTGTATGAATTATAACTAGCTTCCTGAATAACCTCCCTTGCATAAAAAAATTTTTCTTACTTCTTACTATCCTTGATAACAGAAGAAAAAAGGAAGAGAGAATGACAACAGCATTTTATATCATCTATTCTTAGTATAATATTATGTAGATGAATGACTGGATAGATCTTTCTAACTCAAATTGCAGGGTTAGTATTTTGGAAGCAGAGTAGTTTTACATGTGGTGGACATGTAAACATTATGCATTACAGCTTAATTCCTATTCCCTCTGCATTACAAAGAGGTAGCTTGTTTATCCGCTTTTAGCTTATTAATTCTCCATTTCAGATAATGCACGGTTGAATATAATCTTTGTTGAGGAAAAATACATCAGCTTACAGAAGTACAATTTCTTTGGTGTTTTGTTGTTACAGAAATACTTATTACAAGGTTTCTGAACACAGGAAGAATGAATAAATTAGTAGATGATAAGCAAAACTTGTCTTTTACATTTAGTCAGGAATACAGACTAAACTTTAATACTGGTCTTTGATCTGGGACATTCCCTGTGAGAGATAGAAGTGGTTCAGAAACTCTTTCAGTTCTTTTAAAGATGAAAAATTCCAGGTTTTTGCTTACAGCAGAGGCACGCTGCTCTTGTTAAGGTTTCTGAAGATTGGGTTGGACCTCTCCCCTGTTCCACAAACCAGATCCTTCTCTGGTTAACTATATGCCTCCTCTCCCATGGAGATAAATCCTATTTGTCCTTCTGGAAACATAAACTAAGGGGAAACATGAAAGAATGAAAACTTAGAACAAAAGCCAGAAATGAAATCTGTTAAAATACTCACTTTGAGACTTGTACTTCCAAGCAAGTGGGGCTCTGCCCCAGGTGAACGACTGTTGAGCACAGCAGAGCAAGGTTGGAAGACCCAGGGTCACATCAGTGCTCAGTGGTCCTAATGAAGCACCTGGGTGGAGTACAGTTTGCTCATCTCACAAGTTTCAAGGGCCAGTTACTACATTTAACCCTGACCAGAGCTCTTGGGCATAGTGCTGTTGATCTTTTCTGGTCACACCTCCCAAGCAGAGCATTTGGGAGATATATGCCTCTTTGTGGACAAAATCTGAGGTGCTACGTTTTAAAGTGTTCTTTTGCCTTCAGTGTGGGGTTTTCTAATACTATAGAAGCCTCAAACTTAGATCCCTAGAGAATATAACAGTGTGAGAATCTCACAGAATCTGATGTATAATAAACAGCTTGAACAGCAAAAGGCAGAAGTGAAGACCAGCAACAAGAACAGAAGTAAAAAGCATGTTTAGCTGCATTTTCTCAGGAATAGACATTTCAAGGTATAAAAGCAATCTATGGATATAATATGGACTAAGAAAAATAGAGAGGACATTTAAAAGCTTTGATCTTAATCTAAGATGATCTGAAATGAGAAGGAATCATAGAATCAAAGAATATAATAAAGGACTCTGAAATTAAGAAGGGAACAATATGGCAGCAGAGATGATGGGCTGAACACACAACATTCAGGAAGTATTCAAGTTTGGTCAGGGAGCTTCTAAGTTATCAGCTTCACAGTTATGAGTCATCAGACAGCATAATCTAGCAAGGCTCGTTCCTGAATGTGTTCAGGTGAGAACACTGAACTAATTAGATTTCAGAAGCATATCTACACATTTTGCAGAGTAGAAATCTATGTTATTATTTCAAAAACTTCTCTCGTACATGAAAGGCCAAGAGGCTTTAAATTACAGAGGTAGGAAAAGATTGCATCCCTTTGAATAAGCTTAGAGGTGGTATGGACTGACTCCAGGAGCAATCCTAGCCAATTACGGAATTTGAAGGACATAACAGAAAATGCCGTGCTGTAGTTGTGCTTTCTGCCATTACCTCCAACAAAAAAAAAAATCTATATGCAATGAGTACAGCTATATATCATTCATGTTTTGCTCCTGCAGCCAAGATCATAAGCATGAAAAGCACTTTCCAAAAAGGGAGGTGCATTTTTGCTTATGTGAAATCCTTCTCTTTCCAAGCTACTGTGGTAAAGGTTGAGCATCAAAATACATTTTTTCCCTCAAACGTAAAACATTTTTTTAGGACTATGTAGGGTGAGAAGGAGTAGAAATTAAACATTCAGACAAAATTTGGCCAAATAATTTCTCAGAATCATCACATCTCTAGGATCCCTGTATTATTTGTGATCCTGGGGAAGAACAACATTAGGAAACAAAAAAAGAGATTTTTATTTTTTTGAATATGTAATACTATAGAGTAGCTAAAGAGCACTTGTTTGTTTTAATAATAATAATAATAATAATAAAGAGTAGGAGAATGGTGGAAATAGGTCCACAAGGAACCTTGGTAGGTCATTTAGCACACCCACCTCTCCCAAGGTAGAATGGGCTATGCCTGAACTACCTTAGCAGATGTTTGTCCTTAAACATGTGAAGATATGTTCTGAAAACCTCTGACAACAAAGGGTCTACAGCCTCACTGGACACACACGCTTTCACTGCTCCACTATTCTGATGGATGAAAAGGTTTTCCGGATGTCTCAGGTACATCTCACTTGATGCAGTTTGAGGTCATTACTTTGTCCTGTTCACAGCAGTTTCATCCTTGTTTTTTTCCCTTCCCCTTGATTTTAGCATTTCTGAGGATTGTTCTTGCTATGTTTCTAAGTTCTCTCTTCTCCAAGCTAAACAAAACAAATTCCTGTGACTTTGGCCACTGATCATGTTTCCTCAGGCTCTGCTCACTGCTGTTGCTATCCAATAACTCTTCACTTGTCCAAATACACTTACAATAATGTAGTGCTGAAAGGCAGAGGCAGTACTACGATTTGGTGATGTCTCACCAGAGCAGGCAGTTCCTCCCTTCAGCCATTTAAGTCTGCTCTTTGGGATCCAAACTTGTCGTTTTCACGCACAATGTAAGTGATAATGTGATGAAGTGAGAGTCCTAATCGAGAGAATTGTTATCGAGAGTTGGAAGCCAGCCAATGATCTTCCAACTAACATTTTCCTTGAAACATAACAAAAGAAGTCTAAATTCTTTTCTCTTACTCACGTAGGAATATTATTCACAGCCCTTCTGACTTCTTAGGGAACCTTTCTTATTTCACATACAAATGACAGGATGTACAAATCTTTATCTTGAGCTGTTCTTTAATGAAGTTGTCCTTTTCTAAGAAAGCTAGTAACCTACTTAGAAATCGGGGCTGGGGAATAATTCCTGCAGCATCTAAACTATTTAGGAACATTATTATGCATAAAGGTTATTAGGTTAGGCTTTTGAAAATTGCTTCTGAAAATGTGGCCCAGACCTGAATACGTGTAACAACATTCAATCAAATAAAATGTTTATTTTTACCGTATATTTGAAAATATCTCCAGACTTCCTTATACTTCTTTGTATGTCCAGTTCCAGTCTCAGTTTGTTTTGGTTTTATTTGTTGACTTTTTTTTTTTTTTTTAAAGAGATAGATATTACCTAGGTGTGTTTTATTCTTCTTGATCATTAAAAACATTAAATGCACAGATTTTTAAAAAGTTACACGAGTAATCTCTGTTTCTCTTGTTCCAAGCCAACAGCATCTTATAGCTCAATTAAACTCACCATATATAAGCTAATAAGCAAAAATCCTCTTGCAGCCTGTTTTCCCTCATTACAGCCTACGTCTGCAAGGAGGGGATTTATATCTCCTGACCTCTGCTGATATTCATTGAGCATGGCCCTAGCTCTGAAATAAAAGGAGGCCATGAAACAAGACATTAGAACCACAGCTCTGACGAATTGCATTGCCTGTTTGCTGGTGAGTTCCCCGTTGTGGGCTACACCTGATGACCTTCTCCATGAGAGAGTCTGGGTGTGGTTCTGGAAATATTTCACTCCCTGGATGGATCCCAAAGGCTGCCTCAAATTCAACTCCTTCCATCTTGCAAAGTTTTCTAACATTATTCTAGCAGACTTTGTACTACACAATGTTTCACACATGATCCCATGACATGTGACAATGCCCTCTGTTTCATGCTGAAAAAGCATTAATATTGTGGTCTATACTGCAACTCAGATTGCTTCATATGCTCGGAACTGAAGAAGGTAAAAAAAGAGCAAAAACTAACCGTCACCTCCTAGGGCCTCAGTGCATCAGCTGAGGGCCCAAGAAAGTACAGAACTGAGCACTGTGCAGGACATCTAGGCACTTTCTTCTTGGAAGGCAGCCAGGCACTAGGAGGACTGACAGGATGCATCCTACACCACTCAGCCATGTATTGCTTCCTGACATAGTTTATTTAGCAGTACAGACATAACCAAATTGCAGGAGGCAAAGGGAAGACCCTGTGCTCATCTCCCATGGCTTGCATAGGAGAAACATAGTTGCCTGTAAACCGAAAGTTGCCCTGTTAAGAACTGCTACCTCCCTTTTGTAAGTTTAACTACAAATGAGAAATAATTTGTCAGTAGATTTGGGGACATGCAAATAAATTCTAAACCATAAAAACTTCTGCCAAGTGATCAGGTTGTATTCCTGCTTTGTTATGGATAAGCATGCAGAACTGTGATTAACACCAAGACTAGAAATGTACAAAGTAAATGTATTATCACAGGGAAATGAAGAACTCAGCTGAGTGAACTGTCCCAAAATTACACATTGTCTTGTTATGCAGCATAAAACACTTTCTTTTCTGCTAGAAACATAGAACTAATAAAATTTCAACTTTCAAGTTCCTCAAGAGCAGCATTAATTAATACCTAAACAGACCAAACAAGAACATGACTGTAAGGTTGTGCAAATACATTCTCCTATTTAACACTGCTGAGATGTAAACAAAACCCATACCCCTCAGGGTATAAGAATATAAGAAACAACAATAAGTATTTCATGGTGAAGGTAATAAGCAGGCAAGAAAAACTGAGAGGTGGTTAGCTTCCTGTGTAAGCATACGCAAAAACCCCCAGCAATCTGAATTTAAGAAAGACAGGGAGAAAACAAGGTAGTGGCAGGAAAGAAGGCATGCTCAACTTGCTTTCTGTGCTTCTGAAATTCCTTGTACTGAATTCATACAAGGCTTTATGTTATTATTAAATCTGTTGTCAAGCTGGTGCTCTGAAGTCTCACATCCCATGTAAAATAAAATGTTCCTAAGAGTCTGTGACTGTGAAGAAATCCTTGAAGATATCAAACAGAACTGAGGCAGCCTCACATTCAAGAGACCAAAGACAATCGTAAGAATAATTTTCAGTTGGTGCGAACTGTTCCTCCCTATGCAATACTGACTGTGAAACCTGAAGATGACTAAATGTTAACATTGTTAAATTTTACTGCTGATCATTTTAGTAGGAAAAGTCTGCTAATATACTTAAAGACAAAAACACGATTATGCTCCATGTAAAGCAGCGAATCAGCCTTCTTGTATGTAAGTGAAATTGTTTTCACTTCAAATTGGCATTTCTGAAATGAATCTTAGAAAAATATGTACATAAATTATTCTTCTGTGATGATCTCAACAATTTTTCCAAGCCATCTAGAAAATAATTGTAGTCAGTAGCTGAAAATTGATTCATGCACCTCAAACTGAAAAGTGAATTTTTAAAGATTTATTATTATTCAGTGTGAAGTTTATCACAAGTTTTATCATCAAATTAATTTCAAGAATTTTTTTTTCACTGAATCCTATAGTTTAGAACCGACTTTGCATATATTTGCATTGACAGTCTTTTTGCTTATTTGTTTTTTCAAGATAAGCTCCCAAAAGCAAAGTGAAAAGGGGAAGTCTTTGATAAAACTTGAGCCTAAAGCCTCACTAGCTCACCTGAGATTTGGCTCCCATGCTTTTTGTGGCACTTATGACTGTCTTGGGGGAAATTCCGTAGATTTCTGAAGCCTTTCTTTCTGAGACACAGAACGGAGTTCCCAAAGCTTTTTAAACCATTTGGTGTCTCCATTTTGATTGCATTTTCATTTGGTTCTCTATAAGCTTCATTGCTGCTGCATATTCCCCTCTGGATTTTCTGTGTAAATTGTGAGCATGCATCTATATCTGTACACATGAGTAATAGGAATAACGTAGAATCATAGGCGGATGATCTCCAGAGGTTCCTTCAAACACACAAGTCCAGCTTTCTGCTTGAAGTGGGACTATTACCTGCACTTAATTAAATTAGTCATGGCTTAGACTAGCTGAACAAATTTGAGTAGTTGTAGGCTGCTATATGAGCTCTCCTTAGCTTTCTCTTCATCAAATAAAAAAGTCCCAAATCTCTCAACTTCTTATCCTTGAAGAAATTTCCCATTAGTCTGGTTCACCACATTTTCAAGTACCTCTGGACAGAAGCTCTACTATTCAGCATATCAACCACATCACTTCAGCGTTTTCTGCTAATGCACACTAGGTGAAGCCTGTCACATCACTTGGATCTTTGACGAAGATATTGAATAACATTGGCCCCTGTATTGAGTCCGAAACATATCCATGTGTTAGCAGCTGCCAAGCAGATATTGAGTCACTGACTCTACCATTTGATCCCAGTGGTCCAGACATTGTTAAGCCTCTTAAACATCTGTTGATTCAAACCATGGTTCCTCAGCTTCCAAACAAGAACGCTGTGGGAGCTCGTGTCAAAACCCTCGATGAAGGGAAGGCACATAATAAGCAGCCATTCTACAATGTGGAAGCTACACTTGTGTAGCCAGGCACTTAGTCACAAAAGGCAAACAAAATGGCAAAGCACAATCTCTTCTTGGCAAATTAATGTTGATTGCTCCTGATCTCTTTTCAGTCTCTGTGAGGCTGGAAATGCAGCTGCATTGCTGGATCTTCAGGCACTGTTTTTGATCTGGGACACAAGAGCTGTACTAAAAACTGTTCTTTTTACGGTAGGAAAACTTAAGAACTTTTGTGGCCAGCAGTCCCTCTTTCTTGACTGACAGACTCCCAGAACTTCATCCGGCAGCAGAGTGACAGAACCACATACGTTTTTCTCAAGAGGGCATTCAGAACCTGAAAGCTGAAAGGCTGGTGTCAGTATTTCTGGGCTAGCTCCATCATCCACCCCTCCAGTTCAAAGACTTGAGTCCCAGCATTTACACCTGTATTATTGTTTTCAAAACTTTAAGACAGTCTGTCCGCCTGGAAATGTAAAAAAAACTGGGATGGAAATCACCACTCAATTATGCAAAAATGCCAGCAATCTAATGTGAAGGTTGGCATCTAAATTTTCCTGTTTCACCTTGAAAATGGAAGCTTTCAGCACCAAGACAAGGCATGCTCCTTGTCCTAAGTAGGAAATGACATCTTGTGAGTCACTGTGAGAAACACAGTGCTCATGCATTTCTCTGATGCCTCCTGCCCAGCTACTGCTCACATCTGCAGTTCTTCAGCTGATGAGACTTGACATCAGCACTTAAAATGGCAGGCAATCTCCACCTGCTGAAGACAGTTTTTCACTGTGTAATTTCAACCATCTGGATACAGCATCATTACTTTACTTCTTTCTTTGAAATACCTCTTTTCATGAATTCTCAGGAAATCAGCTTTCACTCTTCTGCTTGACTGAAACTGACAAAGTCATCTATCGCTTTCCTCAAACTGGTTGAGCTTTCCCTTCAAGATCTTTTTGCTCCCGGACAGATCATTCATCCCAAATTTTACCAGTTCTCTCCTCAGTGACCTGCAACCTGTTTTTGAAATAAGTTTCCAACACGACTTCTTGAGGCTACCCTCTAGCTATTTAGAAAGTTTAATAAAAAAAAGAGTGTAAAAAGGCTTTTTTTTTGTTTATTTAACTGAAGTTGTCACATACTTTCTGAACAGAATGCACAGCCCTATTGCCTACAACACTAAAAGTAACTGTAAATGAGTTTGGCATTAGCACTTAAGCCTTAAAAAAACATTTTCATCACTAAGAACATAATGAGGAACATTATTTCTCTTGGCAACAGATGGTTTAGTACACGCTGCGAGTTTCAGTGATGAAGAAAATGTTAAGACATACTAAGAAGCAGTTAGGCATGCACAGGAGGTGGAGCTTAGAAAGGTTTCCTAGACCATTTATGCAGAATTATCCAAATGTGCCAAAAGTGCCAAACTATATGTAGGAATTCAGCAGTGGACTACACCATCTCCTTTCCAAAGAAATTAATATATAGGTTTACAAAAGCGTGCCAAATCCCTATGTCAGCTTTCTATTTGCATGTCATAGATTTTTTTTTTTAAGGTCTGTCTCTGAAGTTTAAAATGGGAATGGGAGAAACACTCAGCCACAATAAAACAGAAATATTCCTTTCTGAAAAAGATCTGAACCTAAACAAGGCCAACAGATAGCACTCACAGCAACTCTACTTGTTATCCTGCTCTGTAGCAATGGCAAATTTCTCCATCGTTTTCCTTAAATTTAGCATGTTAGCTATGCTGAACTCTTAGCTGCTTTTCCACAGGGAGAAAAACAAATTCAAGAATTGAATTTTGCATTGATTTTACTAAAGGTCTCCTGCACCTGGCTTTCAATCTGGCTATGCTCCTACACAGCATGCAGAACTGCAACCTCAGTGGAATTTACCTCCATGTGTTCTGAATAAAATACACTTTGCTGATCTTTGCCTTTCTAACAGAGCATATTTAACAAGCAATATACCTGAACAGGCTCATTTTCAAATATTGGCCATGGCAATCTCTTTATAGACTGCAATATTGCTCCGTAATCTCTCTTTATCTAGACACAGACGTTCAGGGAATGGAGGACTTCTTTTCCAGGGGACCTGAACAGCTAGTTTTCCTTGAACTGCACAGAGCTGGGAATCTGTTTCTGCTTCTTTTGTTTCACAGAATGTATGAAGCATTCACTCAAGTAAGGGGAACAGAGGGCTGGCCTCCCACCAGTTGTGGATCATGTGAGAATCACAAGGGAATTCTTGCAGCATTTACAGTTAGAACTGGTTCTCAAGAAAGATAAACACTTGCAAACATCAATCTGAAAATACCACAATTAGTGTTTTCGTCTCCATGTTTAGATGCAGGTACACCACATGATCAAGGTGACGGATTAAATTTCTTCCCTGTTCAGTTTGCTGTACTGTGTGCTATCTATGTCATTAAATTGTGAATATGGTTCAGCAAGCTCTGTTACATGTCTATAAAAGCATTGCAGACGCTATGTATTAGATGTATGTACAAATCAAGTAACATGCAGGCATCCACAGCTGGGTTCTGCCCTGTGAGATCAACAGGTCAATTCCACCGTTCAGTGCATATATATGTTGAGCTATATATCCAAAAATTCATTAAAATCCCAAAGGACTTGGGTCTGGTACTGAGATGAAGTCAGTGCGATCACAAGAGATAGTTTAAGCACCTTTAGAAGAGTAGCAGTCAACAGCCCTAAAGACTGAATTCTTGTGGTTTTCCGTATCAAAGTTATGGCTGATGTCATTCCTTCCAACTGTCTCACCAACTCACCCCTTGCTCTGCACCTCAGGGATGCCCAGACCAGAGCCCAAAATCTCGATCTGAGACTGGACATTTTTGCTGTGTTTTTCTCAGCTCTGCGGTCTCCCACTGTGGGGCAGAGCATGGTATGACTGCTTGGGGCTGGTTGGGGTACCACACACAGTGCAGAGCAACCAGAGAACTGCACCCCAAACATGGGTCACCCAGGATCCCCACTTCTAGGGCTTTTTATGTGCAGCTCATTGCCAGTCATCCTCCACGCAAAGCCACTTGGAAGTCTCTCTGTGCAAAATGCTCTCATTGTAATCTGTGCTCTTTTGTCATGCTAGTCTCTTCCTTGGGATGAGGTAGAGGCATGTATATCATTAAGGAATTGCTTAGACATAGTGCATATAGTGTAACTGTGCACAAACACAGCATATATTGCTTTCTTCTGTTAGGACCAGAGAAAGGAGAAGACCATGAAGCATAGTAGGAAACACCCAATTATTCAAATAGGTACAAATAACTCCAGTACATCCTTGGAGTGTGTCCTCCTTGGTGTTACAGATGTGTGCACCTGAAAAAATTACATAGTTAGCATGAGTCTTATGATAAGGCTCAGTAAACTCCAAGACATGACACGTACATTTAATATCTTAATATTAGAATAGTGTTGTATTTCTTCTGCATTCTTTGAGTGCTTTTTCACAGTACAGAAAAATTAATAAAATATTCTTTCATAGAAATAACTAAATGAAGGCTGTCGTGTTGGCTTACTTATATCTGACATCTTCAGTGAGCAGTATTTGTGTAATTTACTTGTTTCAAAGTAAAAAAAGTCACTAGGTCTATTCTTCGTTCCGTAAAAAAAGATCCTTGGAATGTCATAAAGTTCATGAAACATGATGCTAAGTGACAGATGAGCAGATGAATGACCTTGGCGGTTGTCAGTAGAAGATTCCACTCTCCTGAAGTGAGAAACCTCTGATGGTTTCAGCTTTTTCTGAACAGATGATGCTCTGTACGAGCCTGTTAGAGAAAGTAAGGGGAGAAGAGAGTACCATTTTTATGCAGTTCTTTACTCAATATTCCCATATGGGAAAAGGGAATTAAAAAAAGAAAGAAAAGAAAAAAGAAAAAAGATGATCTGCTTCCCTTTCTATTTTTAAAGGTCTATTTTCTTAAAACATTCTTAAATAGGTTCTCAGCATTAAGTTTTTTGAGCGTGCCCTGAAGAGAGGTAGCAAGTAGGATGGGGCGTGGTATGGACCTGCATGAGATGGGTATGTGGTGGAGGATACTCCCAGAGGATCATACCCACCTCCAGAGAGCATTCTGGCTCTACCAGACTAATGCTTTGATATCCTAGACCAGTTCCAGAAGACATGTATTCTGGTTTTAATCAGACCTCGATAGGTGCTTCTGTGAAAAGGTAAATGTAGGTGGCACTGGAGGAGTATATTTGCTGGAGAGCTTTGGAGATCCAGTTGGTGTTGCAGAGAGGAAAGGGATGAGCATGCTGCACTCCTGCACAGAAGAGTGCTACAGTTCCCTTGTTTTCAGTCCCTTCTTATGTGCTGGCCTTTCATTTCAGCAAATGTGATGTTTAAGCATGTCACTGAATGGGTAATGCAAACAGCACGTTTGCTATACTGGCCTCAGAGCTGTTCCACCAAAAGCCAAGCTGCTGCAGGGCAGGAAGAGTGGGATGGAGATTAGTCTCTGTAGTCCCTCTGCTCTTGCTGGATTCTTGCCACTGTCTGCTACTAGGCAGATACTACCCTCCAACAGTGCTGCTTCTTGTATAGGAGTAATTCCCACAGGTAGTTCATCACTGTCTCTTTACAAATACTGTCACTTCTGTGCAGTGACTTAGAGAAATAATGCTCTGGTAAATCTTCCTGAAATAAGGGATGGTAGAAATTATGGCCACCAATAGCTTGGGTTAATCTGAAGTCAATGATCTGTGCTCCCTGGAGCCATGGTAGTTGGAAAAAAAAAAAAAAAGTCGCACTGTCTTTATCCACTTTGTGACACTCATTTCCCCTCTTTCCTTTCAAAAAAACCCTCCCTTTAAATTAGCTACTGGCAGCTGGCGGGAACTAAACATCTTTCACTGTGCCACTGTAAGAGTAAACGGAAGGATGCTCCCCTGCACCTCACAGCCACATGCTTCATCCCTAAATAGAAAACACTGTCTTTAGTGGTGTGACCTGTCCTTGCCCTCCTTGCCTCCTGCCATCACTGCAGAAAATCATTTTTATTGTTGTAAATGTAACTCTGTTTACTGAGATTTAATTATCTAGAGACTATACACACACGTATATATACACTCCTTAGAACCATGCTAAAGGTTCATTTGCCTCTTAGACTCAAGATAAAAATGAAATAATTCCCAACATGTTAAACATTGTGCAAGAAGTGTACTCACATCACCACACAGCATCTAGAACTCTTACACCCTGAAGGTAAATCATAGAATGGTTCAGGTTGGAAGGGACCTTAGAGATCATCTTGTTCCAACACCCCCGCCATGGGCAAGGACACCTCCCACTAGACCAGGTTGCCCAAAGGCCCATCCAGCCTGGCCTTGAATACTTCCAGGGAGGGGGCATGATAGGGAGTAGGAAATAGTTTGGTTTCTGTAGCTTCAAGATGATAATGCATTTATTAGTCACACAGAGATTCCTTATATTGGCTTTGCGACTTAAAAATAATTTGCAACAGAAGTCTAATGTCCTATAATAGGCAGATTTATCTCCCTCCAGTAAAAGGCTTTATCCATTTAAAAGCATAAATGCACTGACATTGAATTAATAAATTAAACATCTGTCAGGGGTTTTTTTTTCCTCTTTAAAGTGGACAGATTGAAAATAGATGGGCAGTTACTCAGCAAAACTGTTTCTTATCATTTTACTAAGTGAGAGCACAGATCAAATCATTTCAAAATAAGCGTATTTATGTGAGGTTTATAATGCCAGGAAAATTACCTTGTGTTGCAAAGCACTGAACCCTGTTATTAGCATATGCACAGCCACACACGCTTAGATGAGATACAAAAATCACCACTAAAGTGGAAAAACAGATCTGGAAGGTGGAAACTTATTAGGAAGAGAGAGAAGAGGCAACAGGGAAAGGTCATTCAAAAACTACACGAGACAAGTATAAACAAGTTGCAAAGGGAATGGAAAGCATGCAAAGAGCTCTCCAACACTGCTTGGCCAACCAGGAGGAGTTCAGTTTTTTTAGTTACAATGAAGGCTTTTAGTGAGAGCTAAAAGACCTTAAAGCTGAGTGATAATCTGCTAACTTAAGGAGACAATGCCTGTTAGGATGCAGAGGTTGGAAAAAAAAGAAAACAAAAAGAGAGAAATGGGGAAGAAACGATCCTACTGGAGCCACAGGTTGAGGAGTGAGGCCTGTTCTTGGCCCTGGGAAGGAGCACACCTTGCACCAAGCCACGTCAGGCAGCCAGGGGCCGCTCCTTCAGCTCACCCTGTGCTTCCTGACACACCACAAGTTCATTTTTCAAGGGTAAAATACAGACATTTCCCCAAGAAACACCACCGAGAACCATTCCTCCTGCTGCCGTAGCAGTCAGTAGATGCCTGGGGAACGTTAGATTTGTAGATGTAGCATGACTCAGCCCCAGCCCCCCTTGAGGCACAAGGCCTGCCTGCCCCTCACAGCCGAATGGCCCAGACCCCCAGGGTCAGGTGGGAGTGCTGGTGCAGTCCTTACCTCAGCCAAAACAGCCCAGTGCTCCCTCCCTACCTCTGACACAGCCTCCAGCTTTGCTGCAAGCAGGAACTAATTAGCAATTAGCAGAGCACTCCTTTTTTTTTTGCTTCAATTTTTCTTTCCCTTCAGCTGAGCCTCGCCTCAGCACAGGTGCAGCCACACTTGTGCTTCTTTCTTGGCTGCCACCGCTGTCTCCACTGTGGGCTTGATGTTCCCCACGGACATTTTGCTGTTACCCCAGCTGAGCCCCTCCTGCCGCAGGGCCTAGGGTTTCCTGCTGATAGGCCCAGTGGTTGGTCACACTGGGGCAGGGCTGCCATCTCCTGCCACAGCACATCCTCCCCGCAACCACAGCAGCTCCCTAGCTGCCCTCGGGTGCTGCCATTGCTGAGAGAGCTGTGAGAAAGCCAGAAGCCTCGTGACAAAGCTGGCCCACTTAATTAAAGGAAGAATAATGACCCTCTCAATTAACTGCTCAATGAGCGTGTGCCATCTCTCACCTTTTCTTTCCAGACATTCAGTACAACTTCATGTGTATTCTGGAACGTCTCAGCCAATCATCAGATTGAATGCATTCAGCTTATAAGTAAAAAAGTTGTTTTATGCCTTTGCCAGCCCTGCACGAGCTCTCAGGGACATGAAAGACGGGCTGTGTTCTTCCTGGCACCGCCGCGCCATCCATAATCCCGGCCCAGCATGATGGCTTGCAGGCACAGCGAAGGTGCAGCTGAAGTGTACGAGAGATGATTTGTGAGCCAGGTGCAGTTTAAGCCCAGGCAGCAAGAAAAAACATAATTTTTGTTTTTACATGAACAAATCTGAGGTTTGAGTGACTGAGAGCTGATAAATGTGGATGTGTGTGTTTACAGAGCATCTTTTCAGAGGAGAGCTGGAGTTGGAGCTCAACCTCAGAGACTGGGACAGAGCCATAGCATACAAGTAAATAGGACAGTACAGGAAGAAAGCTTATCATGTTTTAGTTAGCTACAAGAAGTTTATTCTGTGATGTTTGCTCTAAAACCAAGCCTCAACTCCCTCCCCTGCCCTTAGATTGTAAAGCAGTTTCACACCATGAAAGTGAAAACACAGCTGCTTGCCTTGACTCCATGATGGAAGTTTAGCAGAAATGGGTGTGGTAGAATTCAAATGTTATCTTTCTTTCTATTGAAAATTTTACCGGGTAATCTACTGGAGTCCCAGCTGACCTCCAGAACCAGTGCCTGCACATGGCCACCCTCTTCTCCCTCGCCCTTTGCAGTACTGGAGGCATTACTGGCTCATGGAAGTCGCTGCCAGTGCTGCTCTGGGCCTCACCAACAGCAAATCTGGGCACATAGATGTCTTCCTTGCCAATCACTGACAGGATCCTGGGAAGTGTTAACCTGAAAATTTCAAATAGTTTCAGAAGCACTTCTAACTAGAAGCAGCCTTGCCCAGGGGGACCAAGGCTTCCAACTTTGGGAGCATCAATCTGGGAACTGAGTCTTGGGGTGAACAAAAATAACCTATCAGGATACTTGGATCGTCTTTGTCACACTCAAAGCTCAGTGCTGTTGGGTATTTTGAAGAGAATACATTGTCAAATTTTGCCAAGATCTTGTGAGATAAAGATTATAAATACAGGGAATTGATTCTGGTAGTGGTTGTATGTTATGATTCAACTATTTTGAACTAGCAAGTTTATGGTTTTTCTGCAGTTCTTCCAAACCCCATGTGATATGATCTCAGATATCATATCAGAAATTTTCTGTATTTAGTCCTCATTTCCTTATAACTTGTCTGTCACGGTTTTATAAAATATTTGCTGCAAGCTTCCTCCTAGCTTTTCTCCTCTTTCTGTCTCTGTCATGCAGGAGTAATCCAGCTGATAGGAGTCAAAGTCAGCTGTGACTGGGGTTCCTCAAATTCCTGCGTTGGTTCAGCTTTGACAAGTGCTGTCCTGAATGCTGAAGCGTGCAGGTATCCAAGGCACAAGTGTGTAACTCAGACGGCATTGAGCAAGATATCATTGCTACAGTAAAAGTTTGTCTGGCATGTGTCCTGACACTGGCAATTTGTGCAGTAATTTCCTCCCCAGATGCTCTGAAGTTTGAGAGAGTTTGGCTCAAGAGGTTAAAAAAATAACGATCTGGCAGTAAACAGCTTTTTAGAAACATTATTTGGAGACCTACTCAAACTTGTGCAATACTTTGTCTACAGTAATAGGAATTGCAGCAAGTAATGGTATTAGGTACACAAAATGTATCTTCAAATGATCTGCTTGGAAGACAGAACACTGCTGGACTTTGAAAGCCTTCTATCAAGATGTAACTTTTTCAGCTTCTTTCTTTTATCCTGCTTGAATCAGTGCGTGGCATAACTCAAACACCAAAAATTTTGGGAAAAGTTGACTCTAAATACAAGGTTTTGATTGTGTTCTACAGATTTACTGATTTATTTGTCTACAAAGAAATCTCACAGGAAATAAAAAACCAACCAAATAAAAACACCAAAAAAAAAAAAAAANACGTTTAGTGTTACTCTGAGCAGCAAATGGAAGCCAGCTTAATTTCCTCCTTTCCCACCAAATTCAGTCACTCTTTAAAAATCACTTCCCCATCAGTCACCTGATAAGAGGCAGAGCCTTCTCCTGTGAAGAGGAATCCTGATATTTAGAATCATAGAATGGTTTATCCTAACCCTTGGCCCTGATTGCTCTTCCCTTCAGAGATGACAGACGAGGATTGAGGCGTTCTTCAGCTCCTCGAGGGGTCAGGACTACCGAAAAGGTCAAGCAGGCAGTGCTACAATAACCACGAGACTTATCCAAGCTCAGTGGTGCTGCCTGGTGACTAATGCCATGAAATCAGCTCTTGGTTCTGCAGTGCAGGAACAGACCTTATAGCACCACACGCTTGTGCCAGATGGATTGCTCAAGCTTGGAAAGGTTTCTCATGCACACGTACTTAATCATGACAGGCCCCTATTCCTGGAAAAACAACATGGCACCATCAGAATTGCTGTTACTCACTTTCTAGCAGAAAAACAATGGCAGGGAGTAGAGCTCAGCATGCACACTGTGGATAGCAAATGGGATTTTCTGGGCCATGAAGAGCCATTCATTTGAGGTAAAAGCAGAGCTCAAAAGTGTGCACGGGGCAGGCTTTCTGGAGTGGGGCTGACAAGCCTGGGGGAGGCTTGGCCGTGTGGCCCCCAGCCTCTTCCCAGGACAGATGATGGAGGCCTGGCTGATGCTGCCAGTGTTGTTCCTCTGGTTTGTGTGGTTGCTTTGACCCTGAAAAATTAGCAATTGAAATAACAGGGAGAAAGCAAATGTCTGGAATGTATGTGGACTAAATGGGATGGTTTCTTTGCTTCCTACTTCAAGAGGCTTGAGTGGAAAGCTGGAAGGGAAGTACAGGAGGGCAAAGATAGTGTCCGAGCCACATCTATGTCACCTGCTGCACAGCAGCTGAGCTTACCCAAGGCGCTCCATGGTAACCCTGGCAATTGAAATGCCTCTTCATCCAGTCCTGCTCGCTGGGAACTCCTGATTTGTCATAAGCTCCATTATCACATGGAGGGAGAAAAGCAGCATCTGCTAAGGCTATATATTAAAACTAAGCTCTATAAATTGTACATGAAAATGGAGTGTAAGCCAGGAGAGAGCATTCCTCAGCTGCTGCTGTTGGCATCAGCTGAAGTTTGGGAAGTCCTGTGGAGTAACACAGTAGTTAGCTGCTCAGTTTTTTAATGGGAAAGCCCTTTCTTATTTCACTTGAATTCTCACAGGGTTCTGGGCAGTTAGGCTGGGGTGTGAGGTACCCCAGCTCTCTGGTAACCAGAAGAAAAGAGATCTCATGTTGTTACCACTAGTCCAGACTTTAAAAAAATGAAATACAAAGAGAAAAGCACAAGCGGCAACTTCCAGCCCACCAGTCAGTCTCCTGAACACAATAACTTAGGAACAGCTATGTTAGATCAGACAATAGGTTTATTAATCTTGGTATCATTTCTTCAAACACATCCTAAAATGGATGTTTGTGGAAAGAGTAGGAGACTATTTCCTCTCTACGCCCTCCCACCTAACAACCGTCTATGGTTTAAGTGTGTCCAGATATGAAGCTTGCATTCACATCATCAGTTTTATCAGCCACAAATTAAGCTGTCTGTCTTCCAGAAGCTCCTCAATCCCTTAATTCTAACGCCTTCTGAAGCAGCCTGTTCCAAGGAACTCCACAGTTTGACTACATAGTCAGGAACAATCGTTTCCTCTTGCTGATTTAAAGTTAGAGATTTACTGTGTCAGGAAGACCACGAGCAAACTGTTTCCCATTCACATTTTCCTTGGCCATCATCATTTCACTGGCCACCATCATATCCTGCCTCAGTCTCTCCCTTCAAACCCCAAGAGTTGTTTAATCTCTCTTCATATGAAAGCTTTGCCACACTGATCATCTCTTTTTTCTTCATCTATCTCATTTAATTCTCACATATCATTTTCTGAAATAGCAGTAACCTTAAGGAGGGTAAGAAACTGATGATAACTGCTTAAACTTCAAAGCTTTTTTTTTTTTTTTTTTTTTAGGGATAAAGTTATTCAATTAAATATTACTAATTCAGATAGCAGCACTGAAAGAACAAAGTCCCCCCTGCTTGGCTGGAACTCACATTTGCCTTACTGCAAATCCAGAATTACCCTTGCAGGTTCTATTGGTTGTGCCAGGGCACATCTAGGTTTGTCCTAGCACAGAGAAAGGTTTATCCAAAACGTGTCTGTTAGCATAAATAGGTGCCCCTCTAATGCCACCAGGCAGGTGGATGGGGGCTGTCTCCACACAGGCACTATTTCACTGCAATCAGTGGGAACACCCTGCTGACCTCTGGACAAGAATGCACTTGAAAGAGCAGCTGGTTTCTTTCACTAATCCTCATGTAGAAAGGCATTGTTGGTTTATTAATCTCTGAAAACACAGTAAAAGACAGCTTGGATGTTTGCCTCTCTGCAGTTTTTAGAAGGAAGAACACATATTACACAGGGAGAAGTGTACCCATAGAGCATTGTGCAATTATCTGAACCTCTCTGCAGTTTGTCAAGCAAATGTGTTCCCTGCCATGCTTCATTAATAGCATTTGTTGTAGGCATGCTTACACAAATTATTTTCAAATACAAGTGACACAGCCATCCTTCAGTTTGAACAACTGAAGATTTAGCGTCTATTTGCTCAGGAGAAGGGCTGCAGAGCAGATTTGCTGTAGCACCTGAGTCAGTGCTGCTGGGCTGCCTGGAAGCTGACACTACAACCCAGGTGGGCTCAGCGCTGCACTACCAAAGGGTGAAAGACGGGGAGCAGCAAGAGGAATGGCCCTGGCCAACACCAAAACATCATTGAGACTCCAGTGCTTGCACAGATGCTTTAAAGACAGTTTTAAAGAGTGTGCAGTAACCTCACATGGATCCATGGATGAGCTCTTCTCAACTGTGGGATGAGGCCAGGGAAGAGACCAAGAAATACAGCAATGAGTGGAAGCAGGAATCAGCATCTTGCCGCTAAATGACAAATGTCAGGGAAGTTCCTGGAGGGCTTATGAAGGAAAGCCGGGAGAGATCAGCCACTCTGCTGACCTACAGCGTGTGAACAAACCCCTCTTTGTACAAGCAGAGCTGTGGTATTGGCAGCACATGTGCTTTTAGCCCACCAGAAACCTGAGCTTCTCTCTTCTCCCAAGTACTGTTTGGCAGCAAAAAGGATCAAGTTGAATTTCAGGTGACTCATATTAAAATCTCAAACGATGCTGGCTCAAACTCCAGCTCCACGTACAAGGTACTCAGGAATGAGTAATACTTGTTCAGTCTCAAGTAGGAGCTTTTGATCAGGGATTTAAAGCTAATAGGAATTTTCTGATGGTAAAAGTAGAAAAAAAAATAAACATTTCCTAGAAAAAATTAGTATTTTTCAGAAGGTGAAGTGTCATCTGATGATAGTCCTGAGAGCATCTCCCTCTTTCAGCTCCGAGTGGCCCATAAGGCACATGCTGTAGCACCTCTAACAGTAAGACTGATTAATACAGGTTTCGGGCCCCTTTGTGCTGGTCTTTTCCTTCTATCACCAAAAATTGAACAAAATACCAGTGAGCTCCCACTTTGTCAAAATGCAAATCTGGAAAACAAAATTTGACTTAACTCACAGAGCTTTTAGCTCCCCAGGTTTCCCTCCTATTTGCTGCAGGCCAAAGGTGTCTCAGTGGGTGCTCATCAGCTCCCTCCTACTCCTGGGCCATCTCCTTGGTCTTGGGGGGATGGAGAGCATCAGGGAGGCATGTGCCTGGTGGGCTGGTCACAGCTGGGGCAGGGGAGCAGTTGTGGCTGAGCCTTGTTGAGCTGGAAAGGAACGGCTAGGTCCCTGCAAAGCAGCAAGACAGCATTCTGGTCTCTGCAAAATAAGCAGGTCTGGAGTAGCCAGCAGCGCTGAGTGCCTTTTGGAACAAGCCCTGAGTCCTCAGGGTATTTAATATGGCATTAAATTACCTCTGAGGCCTAATTTGGTGAGCTCAGCCCCAGGCTGTGACATGGGAGATGCTGGGACCTGGTGTTACACCAAGGTGTGTGCTAGGCTCCTTTATGGCACCAGGGCCTGCAGCAGGTTGGCTGTCATTTTGCTGAATTGAGATGTGCAGAAGTTACTTTTCCAGTACCTTTGTTCAGGGCAGCACATGGAAGTGTATACGATATTGCAGAATATTTGTAGTCTCTACATGAGAATATTGGAAGGATTTGCAAAAAGAAAATCATTTGCCATGTTTTCATTCTTTCTCTGCCTAAATTTGCCTGTACTGGCTCCAGCTTCTACAAGACATACTCTGTATATCCGGGATAATGGCTTTGCAGCTTCCAGGTGGTGGGTGTTAGCTGGCTCAGGATGAGGCAATGGGAACACAAACACTCAATCTTCCGAGAAATACAAATTGACCACTGGCAGCAAGATGCGAAATCAAGAATATCAGAAAACTCTAAAATAGGGCTCTTTGGCTGGCTAACATGTAATATTGATTCTTGTAGGGGCTACAAGATATAAATAAAAGTGCATGGCATATAGCTATATGAAATGTTATTGAACAACAGTGTGTCACAGAGCTATTTTCTTTCGATGTCATTCAGAAAATTTATGGGCCAAAAGAAATACAATATTATTTCCGAAGTTTCTTTCCCTTGCGCACCGTCTCTCAGAGTTTGGCTTGGAATCATTCCCAGGTCCGCCCTGTTTGGCTTCTTCTCTTTGTTTTCAAGAAATATATTTTCATCAAAATGGAAAAATATCCAAACTGCTGCACAGAAAATTGAATTAATAGAGTGTTTTCCTGACTTGGAGCCTAAAGGATAACAGTACCACTTGCAAAGCTTGGCACTGAGATTTGTCTCCATCTTAAGGGTTGCCACAATGTGGAATACAGTCAGTCAGATGGCGTGGTACTTTTTTTCGGAGAGGAACAGCATGCCATGTGTGTGCAGGCAGAGAACAAAACCAGTAAGTGGTTTGTTTTCTGGGTAGATGAGATTAGAATTAAGGTACTTTCGTCTGAAAAGGAAAATCCAAATTAATGTGATGATAAACACTGCTCTAATAGCTAGTAGCATCCAGCACTGGGTAGGTTGGATTCCCCCGGTTATGCTGCAGACTGATCTACTTTTTCCCCTAAGAAAAATAGTTCAACCACTTAAGAAAAACAGAAAGGAAAAAAGTTATAATAACAATAATAAGAACAACAATAATAATCCCTCAGCTTCTTCTGTCATCAAGCACTTGCTGCCTGATCGCATTAGGATAACGAATGTTGCTGAAGTCTGAGTCTCATATCCCCTCTGCGATTTTTTTTTAAACTTGTTAAAATGTAATGGTTAAATGATGAGAAGATTTTATATTTTGCACTGAAAACAGTCCAGCATAAAGCAAGTCTTAGTGCTGGCTGCAGCCCCTGTGCTCCGTGCAAAGCTGTTCAGCAGATTGGATTAGCACTGCAGGGTCTGGGCGGGCTGTTCCCCAGATGCCTTTCTTGAGCTGCACCGGTTGAGTCTGGGCAGCAACCAGCAACTGAGCTGTCCCCAGTGAAATGCTCAGGGCTGCGGCATTCAGCAGCGAGGAGCAGGCTGGCACAGGCACCCTAACAGATGATCTGGTGACAGGCAAAGTGGGGGGAGACGGTGAGGAGAAAAGAGGGAGCGAAATACGAGGCTGGCACAGAACAGACTTAAAAAAATGCAAGCGTAAAGGACCAAGAGGGCAGCAAGTGGGCTGGGAGAGTCAGGAGAGCTGTGGTGGCTGGAGCACTTTCTCCTGGAGCCACAGCCAGCCTTCCAGTACTCTTCCGCAGTCCTTTAAACAAAGTTTCTGCCTTTTTTTCTTTGTGTGTGACTTTTTTTTTCTTCAAGTTTTCTGTGTTACAACTGTGACTTAAACCAGTCCTAAATGACACAGACACAAAACTGTTCTTTCTGTTGCTGTACATCTCTGCCTCATTTGATACCTGCCCACAACCATCCTCAGCAGTGCAGCCCACAGACCCACAGAAATCTTGTTGTCACTTCTTCTTCCCAGTATGCCCCCTGGACTGCTTCCTGATGTGAGTCAGGTTCTGCCCCGACCCAGAGGAGCATCGTGTAGGAAACACGCTCGGATCCTCAATGGCAGCTGTAGAGGACTTGGCAGGGTGAAACGAGGCAGTCCGACCAACTTTCATTCTTCTACTTCCTTTCTTCTCAGAACATTTGACTCTACTGTCCTTTTTTATTTTTGGAAGGCAGAGAGAGTTGCCTGCATATTAATAGGCTTAAATACACACAGATTCATTATGCAGGCAAAAGGAGATGGACAGAGAGAGAAAGCTTCAGATACTTCATTTTAATTTGTCTTTGGCATAAATTCTGCTACTAGTAGTTTTATCCCTCTATAGTTAGACTGTTTAACTCTCCAGTAGCCATTCTTACAACTCTTAGACCACAAATGCAGAAGTTCAAGACTAAGAAAGCTTCAATCCCTGACAACATTGTTTTCTGTCTGCTTATCTAGTAATTCCAGCTCTAAACGGATATCTCCTAGTTTTGAAAAAGCATTTTAAAAATTAGTTTTGAAATGCCTCGATAAAATATTAATGTGGTCCAACTTGTGTGGTGAACTTTGGAGATAGTGAAGACCAGAGGCTGTTTGCTACAACAGAAAAAAAAAGGATTTTACAGGCTGTCACGGACTTGGATTGATTCCATAGAAAGAGGGAAAGTGAAAAACAAAAAATCACGGGCAATGTAGTTCCCTTTCAATGCAGCGTCTGTTTACTGGAGTTCATTTCTTTGATCGCCAGTAGATGGCAATCCAGCACTTGGCCAGTCAAACAATCGTGGGGAAACTTCTCTGTACACAAGTCCGTGGGGGCTTCAGTTATATACGGTAAGTGCAGCTTAGGACAAAGAACATGGTCCAAGTGAATCATTTAGCTGATGTTGTGTGATACCACTGGCCAGCTCGAGACAACGGCAGCACAAAGAAGACTTGAGGAGCATGTGTGAAAATGGCAGCAAGGAAGGTTTTTCTGTCTTCTATAGATGCTGGTTGTTTTAGTGTTGACAGTCTCTTACACTGACGTGTTTAGAAGCCTTCAGAGGTAATAAACGTAAATTTTAGTGCCTACTTGTTTGGAACTTCACTTGGTCTTAAAGTGGGCTGTACAGGGAGAGCCATACTTCACCTAAGTTACCTGGGGGGAGGTAGAAAAAAGCCTTTTTTCTTCCACGAGAAAAGAATAACAAGTCAGAATGCTGCAAAGCGAAGGGAAGGCAGCAAGGGTGGTATGATATACAGGGCACCTTTGAAGCCTAAGGAGTTATTCTCTTTGCTGTCTCCAGGCAACCAGTTACAGTAAAGTGTGTTAAAAGACAGGAAAGTTAGCCGTCTTAATTCCTAATATACCATTTCCTCTTCAGAGACCATTTTCTGCAAAAAAGATTTAACAAAACCTACCAATAGTTTCTACCTTAGTTTTGCAAGAAGGACTCTTGGTATGGCCAAGATGAATACATGTTCCAAGATGGACTTAACACGCAAATTGTGCTTCTAAAGCATCCCTTTTACTTTATGATTTGATCCCATAGGCTGTCGTTCCTTTTCTTCCTCACACGCTTCCTTCCTTTCAGGTGAGAACTAGAGCAGGGCATTCAGGAGAAACGTTCCAGCCACCAGGAGTAGCAGTCCTGGCCTCTTCTCTGTAGAAAGCCTATGATCAGGGATGTGAAAAATTTTCTGTATGAAGGAGGGAAAAGGAAATATCTGCTTTGTTTTTGCTAGGACAGTTCTCAAGAGCTAAATCCTTGTTTCCAATGAAATCCCTGCACCATTTGATTTGCTAACAGATGGACTGGATTCCTTACCAACACCTGGCTACTGTTAGCCAAAAGATAAACACACACAACGCAGCAGGTCAGCTCTGTATAGTTTTTCCAGATACGCACACAGAAAGTGTTGCAGCAAATCTCACTGGATATTCAAGAGCATTTTGGTAATATTAAATAATCTTGCCCGTCCACATATGTTCTTTTCATTGTTCCCTTTATCTATTCCAATTGAAGTGTTGTATCTTCTGAAACCATAGATTGGTAAAGGAAAAAGAGCCTTTGGGCAAATACTTGATGCTTCCATAACAGAGATGGATAGCAGCAGCACTTGTGGAATGGTTTCCATTTTCAAAGCCTCACATTAGCATCAGTTACTGTTTGTTCCACTTTGAATCACAGAGGAACTGGAAGCAAACTTTGTATGGGATTTAGATAACAGGCACCGACTAGCACAGTTTCTATGCAAATGTTTTTCAGAAGTACTCACACAATTTATTGGCTAATTGGCTCATTAGCAATGAGTGTGGGGTTGCTGATTTTGTGATCTTTTCTTTTTTTTTTTTAAATAAAAAAGAAGTTGGGTTTTAGAGGTAGTTAACACAACGATGATGACAAACCTTGTATGTTCCTTTCTTTAAAAGTTAAGCCAGTGAGAAGTATCTTCCTGTAAAAACTAAAGAGCTATTTTGTATTCCCATTGCTGTGTGAGAAAGGATGAACTGGACGCTGCTGTGATTGAGAGCTCGCGACAGCCTGCTCTCAGCGGCACAGACACAGAGAACAGCGCGCCATGCTATGAGTTGAGCCAGTCCTCGCCGCCTTATACAGTACGCTCCAATACTTGTCGCAGCAGCCTCTCTCCATCAAACGCTGACAAAGAATTTGGACCGATGTGAAAAAGGATGGAATAACAGAAATAGTTTTGGTTAAAGCTAATTAAAGACGATTTCAGATCTGGTCAATTCTAACAGAATTTGACAGGTACTTCTTTGCTTGTTAGGTAAAGTAAGTGAAGATGTGGAAAACGCTCAACTGCAGAAACTAAATTTGTAACAAAAATAGTTAGCAGTTAAAAAATATGTATATATATATTGTCCTTTGGCATAATTAAACTTATTCTGCCACCAGGATTTGCCAGTGGGGTCCTTTTCAACAGTGTATTCTGTAAGAGTCTTGTGAATCTACAGCTTCTTCTGAAGCAAGGGAGAAGCAGTGTATATTCACCACCTCCAAAAAACTGGACCACGGACGTTCGGCCCAGTAGTAACTGGCCTGAGCCATGCAATGCCTGCTTTGGGGAACAGTGGCCAGGAGTTCCCACGAGTGTTTAGAAATAAACTGGAACTTCCACTTTTCCTTAACTTCTTTATACATTTTTGAGTAGTTCCTCTTTGAAGAATGTCTTCTCAAATGGATCCATTAAATTTACGGCACAGACTTACCTAACACACAACAATCATACATCTGGGGCCTTCATCTTCCCAGAAGGCAGCAATGCTGCTCTTACGCTGCTTTCCACCTGTTTCTTGATGCACCCCTTCCTTCTTTCCCTCCTCTCCCTCACAGCAATCCTCACCGCCATCTCAGCTGTTCCAGGAGCTGGATGATCCATTTTCTCTCCTATCTTCCTAGCATGGCCAGAGCAAACAAGCAGCAGGACTGTTCCTCAGTCTGCTTTATGCTTGGGCTGCTCTGACAGAGCCAGGGCTGTGTGACCCACCTGCTGCTGGAGAGGGCGTGAAGGAAGAGCAGCGGCACAGCCGGTAAGCGTTACTGCCACAGCACCCGCGGGGCTGCACAGAGGGAAGGAATGCTGCTGGGGACAACATCGGAGACAAAGAAGAAAAATCAAATGATAGAAAGCAAATAATAGAAAACAACAGCTTCCCGCTCTGGCACTGTGCAATTCTCACAGGAGCTGCAGGATGCAACCCAGCAGATCAATGTGCTCTAAATATAATTTATCCAGATTTACTTCCTGCACATCCAGAAACGGTGCCTGGAGAAACTTGCTGGAGAAACCTGTGGGCCCCCTCCAGGGTCTCTTGTTGTTTGTGCGGCAGGACCAAATGCTCCTAGTTAAAGCAAATTACGTGGAATTGAACAGTGCATCTGCCCTGAATGCATCTCACACCCACCTGACTCAACTGAATTCCTCCTCTCCAAAAAATATCTTGACTTCATAGAACTCTATACAAGCGCTCAGCAAAGTAGATACACCTGGAAAAATGAGCAGAGATAGAAAGCTGTCAGCTTGGAGGGCCTGTGGCTGGTTCACTTGTTTTCTCACCTGTTTCCCATTTGCATTTGGTATTTTCCCCTGACACTTTACACCTGTGGTGCTACTCGTACCAGAATCACAGAGCTGCTTTTGTTCACATAAGCAAGCACAGAATGATGAGTTGGAGAACAGATCTTGACTTTGGCCTGCTTGTCCACATCATAGTAGCACGCAGTTTGCAAAGGAGTGAGGCTGAACCTTCATCTATCATCTTCACCTACACAGACAAACATGGACAAATGTGTTTGGTTTGTTTCTGAGCATGAAACATCTATGGTTGGGAAGCTTTGTCTACAAGGTTAAACACTGTGTGCTGCAGATGCTTGTCTGCTCCAGGACAGGCGTATCCACACACTGACAGGTGTCACATGGGAGCTCGTGGTACTGCTGCTAACATAACGTCAATTTGCATGAATCCTCCCAGACTCATGTAGAAGCCTCCCATATTCCTGAAGCAAGACATAATTGACCAAACTGCTAAAATAAACACACACAAAAAAAGTTTTTGGGCATCCTGGAGTCATTCCACCAGTTTTGGCTATGTGCCAAAAAGGCAAATTTTGACTCAGACGCGTATTTTAGAAAGCCCCCTGAAGCCCCCTCCTCGTTTGTCATCAGGTTGTGGAGGAGAAAACTCAGATGGTGGCAACTGGACCCAAGGCATGTTCTAAATCCAGCCTTTGGGGCTAGAAAGTCTCTCTCAAGGGGAAAAGGCTTAATGAATGGAGACAGCCTCTCTTATCATTTCGTTAGATGACTTCATTAAGCCCATAAGTGCTTGTTTGCGTAATTGAATTCATCTAAGTCATTTTTCTGCTCTTCAGAAACTGCACTGCTTCAAATTCAAAGCGCCTTCTACGATGCTCGTATTTTGAAGTTGTAGAACTAGAAATGAAAAAAACTTCATGAAAGAAGGCAAAGGGCACAAATACGCCCTGCCGGCTCTGATCAGAACATGAGATGCAAGCACTGCACAGGCCAAAGTGCACAGGGTTTCAGTCAGTCCATGGACTCACATGAACCGTGCTAAGACCCAAACCTGAAAAAGATCCCGTTTAGTACGTTAAGAAACATCATAGCCAATGGATATGGAATAAATCTGTATCCCTTCAAACCTGCTGTATCCTGCTACAAGGTGACTTGGCAATAACTGAAGCTTCTGTCATGTTAGAACTGCGAAGTTAGAGCCCACTCAAAAAAACCAAACCAAACCAAACAAAAACAAAAACAAACCAAACGAACCTCTTTGCACTTTTTTTTTTTTAATGAAGAAATCCTATTGCATGGGAATACCAAAACAACCAAGGTGTAGTGGGAGAAAATAAGTTTCTCCACTGTGGTTTAAATTCTCTGCATTCTACCCACCGGTCCTCTGGGCCTGTGAGTGGGTACAAGAAGGAATACACTATCTGAGATCTGAACATTGAGAACAAGAAGCTTTTAAAAAACCAGCGCTGGTTGACTAAATGAAAGAGAAAATATCTCGTGGTGGGAGCATGGGAACAGATGATAATTAAAGAAAAAGCACTCTAAGCTGATAAACTCAATGGAAGAACGACCTATTGCACCCCTTGCCTTCTGGTCACCTTTGCAGCATTCTCTAACGCTGGAGAGAGATGGCAACAAGCAATGCAATGCGGCCTCGGTAACAGCAGCATACCTTTGTGTGGCGCGGGCTTACGCGTGAACCTTCTGCTCAAAGAGTTTCTTTATAGAAGTGTAAGTAGCAGGAATCTCTACACATTTCTCCTGGATCTCTTTCTGATGCAAATGCTTCATTGTGAACAGAGAACTTTTAGAATAAAGGAATTGGTACATATGTGTTAGGGGGTGGCTGCATTTGTTTTTGGCAGTGCTCATGGTGGTTAGCACACATTTGGATCAAACTAGCAAAATGCTGAGAGCAACAGATAGGGGCTTTGTGTTCCAGCTGCTCCCAAAGCAATCCTGGACCAGAGCAGTCTTGGCAGGGAAGCAATACTCTCCAGCTGCAGAAATGGCAGGCGCTCTGGCTTTTCATGTCTTTCAGTGTTTGTTTTGTTTTTATTTCTATTTTGTTACTTGAGAGACTCCTGGAAACGGCCTGTACTGGAGCCAGCTGCAGTCCCCTGAGACCGTCTGAACGCGCTCCCGCAGCCAGCAGAGCAGTGCCCTCTGGTGCACAAGCACAGCAGCAGCCTGGTCCTCGGCTGAACTGAAAGATCATTGGAGGGGGAAAAAAAAGTTCACCCCTGACATTTTTACTGCACACTACCTCATTCCCATGAACTGCATGCAACGTCGTACAGTTCTGATGGGAGCGCTGCCTGAGGAGAACTGAAGATTCAGCTGTCTGGACCCAACCCAAGGATGGATTTTCTGTTTGTTTTCTCCTTGTGTCCTTTCCAGAGTTAAGCTTCTTGGTTATCAATGATTAAAGCAGGCACAGTCCTCCCTTGTAACTTTGGGTAAGGATCCATAAAAGATTAATTTCCAGGCACGGAGCGTTATTGCCAAATGGACGTGACAGCACTCTGTTAGATGGCTAGTCGTACTCACGCACTACCCAGCAAGTTTAACGAGAGCTACAAATGCCAACACACTAAACAGGAAGGAGGTCACGTCCTAAGGCTCCTCTGCCCTACCACCTGGACACTGGCAGCTTATCACAGTCTGCAGAGATGACCTACCTGCAGGAGTCACAGCCGCCCTCTCCGGAATGAGGCACCTGTGCCGGCTCAGAGAAGTGGAGCTGCATTTGGAAACCAGGTTTGTAACCCCTGCTTCCATGCAAGAGCTGTAGCGTAACTACAACTCCTGAGAGTTGTGCTCCTGTAGTCTTTCTCTGGCTCCACCAACATTTAATCATTTCGCTGCAAACTGGGAAAGCTCCCAAGGGCGTTCAGAGATTTCTCGTCCAGACCTTCCTAAGCCTCCTAGCTGGACATTAAAGGTATATATGAGACAAAGATCCAAATCCCCTCAAGACATCAACGTAGCAAAGGCTGTTCACAGCACTGAACTTCGACAGGAAGGAGGGACAGCAGATTATCACTGCAGGGTCCACATCTGTTCATGAAACTGCAGAGTTCACTGAAACCACAGCAAGGAACTTCAGACAGCAGTGACTCACATCCCACTCAATCACATTTTGAGGGTTGCTTCTGGCCCTGGATCATCAGAGCTTTTAATCTTTTTTTTTTTCTTAATACTTTTTCTCAGCCATAGATGTGTGTTGAGAATGCTGATGCCATGAGGAACTACAGGCTTCTAAGCTGGGAGGAGAGGGCCTGGGAGAAGGAGTTCAATAGCTGGACAAAGCTACCACACCAGCAAGTAAAAGATCTTTTAGCTACGTTAAGAACAACAACACAACACAACAAAACAAAAAAGACAGAGAGAGAGACCAAAGAAATTTATTTACTTTTTATCTATGAACAGTATGACATATAATTATAGACAAGTTTTGATACACAGGAAAACCCTTTTGTCAACCATTTTTTTGCTAAATGAAACAGCACAATAATCTTTACACATTCATATTTTGTTTTTTCGTTTTTTTTTTCTTTACAATACACAGCTTTCTTGGGTTGAAGCAAACTGCAGGACATATTGAGTACTGGTATATTACAGCTACTTACATCATTTAAGAACAGCAAATGGAGAAAAATAAGTTATTTAAATATTGATTTCATATACAGAAAGTGCAACTTTGTTAGTTGTTACATAACTTGCTTGACAGTTTTGATTCCCCAAAGGGTGTCAATTAAAGATAAAAGTATCTTGGACCAAAAGTATTATTTATTCTAAAAATAATACAGTACAATTGCACAGCTGTGACTTGGTGAATCGACCACTATTGCTGCTCTTAGAGATGATGACCTTTTGCATAATGCAATGTTTAATGCTTCTGGTGGTGCTCCCAGTTTGCAGTCAAAGCCAGGCTCCAAAAAAGAGCTCGGGGACCATCTGGGTAGTAACAGAGGGTTACTGATGGAAGCTTACATTTCTGATGGCATTCTGCAACCTCTTGGGCTTGCTGCTTCTATTGCGAAATAGCTGTTTAAGCTACAATGGCACAATGGATAGATGCGTAACGTCATTAGCCTGAGCCGGGCAGGTGAGGATTCCAGCAGCAGGTTTCGTTTGTGCTTCCCAAGAGCCAGTGAGAGGACTTCTGCTTAGAGCGGCTGTGAGGAAATGTAAGAGGTTATGGCTCTGTACCACATCACCTCACCTGCCTGGGGAATGCCACAGCTCACCGAAACCACAGCAGGGAAGCTCGAACACTGAGAAGCTTAAGGCTTTTTTAGATTAAAATAAAAACTAAAATTATAATTCAAATAAGACCACAGAGCAAAGTCTTAAAAAGAAAAACAAAGCAACTGTTCCAACTCGCAAACCTCAGACTGCTCACTCTAGTCCTGGATGGGCGGGATTTGGTTTCCCCGGGCTACGTAATTATTTAAAAACCATGGAGTTACTAAGAGTGTTTGGCACACAGGTTTGGCTTAATCCTGTATTTCTTCTTCTGTTATTAAAAGAGTGGAAGTAGCCAATATGGGAGAGCTTTGTTATGTGACTTGCCTTCCCTCTAACAAGAAGAAATGTGTTTCCTTTTGTACTGCATGCTGCCAGCTCGGACTTTTCCCTTGCTCCAAGGAAGCTGCTGCCTACTTACTTTCACTCAGCTCTGGTCCCTGCCAGTAATCCCAAGAAGCCTCAATACTGCTTTCATCTCCTGCTTACCGACAGTTGCCATGTCACCCTCAGAGATTCCTGAGGAAATGACAAATCAGTATAAAAAAGACAATGCTTTTTCCACATTTTTTTCTTTTTTTCAGATTTTCACCAGCTGTGCAAAACACCTATGCTGTCAGTTTCCTGAGGCTGTCACATTAGGAACACACTGATTTGTACACTGAGAACATTACAGAAGAAGATCGGGAGGAACGTTGTTTGAGAACAATTCCAAGTTATACTGGTGAGTTAGCTGACTTCCCGTGACGGTATGCTTCCAGATGCAGTCAGAATTCAAAGCCCATGCTACAAGCAGTCAACAACTCTGAAACCAGGAAATAAGCCTAACACATTCTACCAGGAGCCAAAATAATTGTCACCAGTAGTAACGCGTAGTTCATTTGACTTAAAACACGGCCATGTAAGCAGCATGTAAAATAAGGACTCATGTTGTAAGCAAAACTTTTTGTTCATCAATCTGAGAGCATTTCATCAGGGAAAGTGTTATTAGCTCAATACAAGCCTGAGATAACTGAAGCGACTTGTCTGGTTTTATACAGCAAGCTGATGTCACAACTGATACTGGAAGCAGGCAGCTTCCCAGCCTGTGCCCAGGTTTGTGCATCTCACTTTGCCAGCCAGAGTAAAGCTTGCTCTGTCTCCCATGGAGCACTTGCACTACAGGAAGCTAAAGGATAAACCATACATAGACCCCAAAGAAAAAAAACTAGTTATATGCTATTCATGATAAACTGTATTTGGTATATAAATGTGTACCCATATAGAAAAATAAAATCTGTCATTCGCCACGTATGTGAATGGAACGTCTTACATGGATTTAGGCAGAAAAATGTTATTACATCATGAAAAAATGGCTCACCACATATGCCAGAACAACGCTCTCTTCTGGTGAGAGGTAACATTAACACTCAGACATGAAAGAGACCATCTGTTGTAAAATCACAGTGTAATTCATAAGACTATATAGGATTTTTTTTTTTGTTCCAGGCAATGGAATTACTGGATCTCATGATTTCTTTGAGACACAATTTGCTTTTTTGATGCATTTTATCCCCCACAAGTGATTTTTCATTTACAGAAACCCGCTGTTTGGAATCGATATGGTCAGGATACCAAGTCAAAGCTGCAGCATAATGATTGACAATATAACACAGTACACAGAATATGATTAAAATGAAAAGCAGTTACATATATACAAGGCAGTATATTTTGGAACTGTTTAGTAACAACAGTAAATGCAGACTGTAGTGAACAAGAAGTTAGCCTCACAACCAAAACCTAGCATAACCCTGCATTTGTAAAAGCATCTATACAACACGTAAGATGTCATGATGAGGCAATTTATAGAAGCTACTTCAGCTGGATATCACCCTAAGAGAGCCTAAGAGTGACAGGGTGAAACAAGGCTTGGGAAACTAGAACACAGGTAAGTGAACATTAAGTAACTGCTTAAAAGCTTGTTTTAAGGCAAATAAAAAGCAGATTGCTAAAAAGCAGTTATAAAAAATGACCTCAGTTCTGTACAAACTAAAAGAAGCTTTCTGGCTCGCCTTGGGTTAATTGCATTGGAGGGGCAGAAATGGACCATACTGTAAACTAACTTCAATCCATTGACTTTGGCCTAGCTAAAGGCTTTGAGGCGTATTGGGACCTATACCAAGCAACAGCAAAGATGACCAGGGAGGAGGGGTATGTATTTAGCTCTAGACTGCTAAAATAGTGTTTGCCAAATAGCTTCTACTGGGACTCGCACCTTGGTTTGTACATGGTCTGTAGGACTGATTCCAGGTATCTAGATGTAAAGAAGGCCCCCAACCTAAGAAGTTCTCCATAGATACAGGGCCTACAATTAGTATCACTTTCACAAACTTGTGGAGAAGTGTGTAAGGGTCCCTTAATTGTGTGAAGCTGTCTGATCTCAGGCCAGCACCGCACACTTTATGAAACAGGAATACTTTACAAGGGAGTGAGGGGGGAGGGAAGTACCACATCTGTGTTACCTGGTGGTTGCTTCTCTTCTCCTTCGGTTGCCAAAGACAGCAATTGAAACATTTCATATTGTTTGAAGAAATGTGCCTGTCCCTGGGAGCCACTTCCTTGATCCCTTTAGCTATGCAAAGTAATTAGGGCAATATTGGTGCAGGAAGAAGCAGTGGGTTCTTGACTAGGCAACGTCATGCTATGGAGCATGTTAAATTGCTTCTGGATCGAGAGGTTTGAAGAGTCTTGCTGCTGCCAGGAGCTTGCTTATGTGCCTTTCCTCTGTGATGCCAGCTTCTTGAAGGCAAGTTTGTGACAGAGAAGGCACTTTGCTCAGTGTGTTGATTCCTGCTTCTGTGAGTGGGCTGGAATACATAGGTAGGCCAATGGAAATCAGCCAGTCAGATACAGAGGTGATAAGTCCTGGTGATAGAGGTTTTCGGCAAATTTCAGTGAGCCCTCCACTTGGAATCTGGACAGAAAAGAAAAAAAAAAAAAAAACACCTGAATGCTTGTTTTACTGCAAGTCTTCTTCTGGTTTTCCTCCAAACTGGTAGAATTCTACAGCAGATGTTTCACCGTCTCCCTCTCATGCCATGCTTGTTGGTATGAGAGTGGTCTGTGGTTAGAAAGCCTAGGCAGAAGGAGCAATGCCGACAGTTCTGGCAGTCAGCTGCTTGGGCAATTGTCATGTACCATTCTGAATTTGTTTGAAATCACTCAAAAACACCTAGTGACAGGTCTTCCCAGGCTGATCCATTCCAGGCTGATCTAAGGCAAAAGAATACTAATCTTGCCTATTACCTCCTCAGACAGACCAAGCTTCTTTATAAACAGACATGAAAGATTTTGATTGTTTCCCTCTTCTGATTTTTCTGAAGAGTAGAGAATAGTGTATTTTGAGAAATGAAAAAGGAGTGCAAAACCTTTCAGATACCAACCGTGAAGTGTTTAATGCACACCATCCATAGTGAGTGCTATGTCAGCTAGCAATTTCCTTAGACTTTCCAGAGATTCAGCCAAAAAGAAAATAGGGCCATCCATTCTCCTTTCAATTACTAACTGCTCTCCTTTCAGACAGGAGGAGGGACCTACAACTACTACTACCTATAGGACCCCTACAAAT
Source organism: Penelope pileata (assembly GCA_013396635.1). Lineage (NCBI taxonomy): Eukaryota > Metazoa > Chordata > Aves > Galliformes > Cracidae > Penelope > Penelope pileata. Next base: position 525,640 of record WBMW01005007.1, read on the forward strand.
GCTGTTCTTGCTGAGTGAGCACACAGGTAACATTTTTGTACCAGGACTCGACAGATAGCTCCCTTTACCAGTAGTCAGTTCCTTTTAAAAGTCTGCTCATAATTAAGAAACTTGGATTTAAGGAAATACTCACTGCCATGCGATGCTGCTTCCTCAGCTGCTTTACCCGGATTTGGTCCATGTTGGCAGCAACATCCTTTTCAGGATGCTCTAAGTCTTCAGCGTACCTCTGTACCAAAGCCTCAGGAATGCCACAGCGACCGTGCTGAAAGTTCCCAGACAGCCAAAAAGATAAGAGATAGAAGTGTATTAGTACAGATCAATCAACACAAAGAAGTGTGGGATGGGAGCAAGAAGGATTTTTTGTTGAGATTCATAAAAATAATTTTACTTAGGTATAAAGGATAACAGTGAGGGGGTGTAAAAATAGCAGTACACATCATTCATGAGCTTTAAGATCAGTTTCAGCCTCACTGAAATCAACAGAAAAACTCATGTCAAGCTTAACTTGAACTGAGGTGCCCCCAAAGGCTATATTAGCATTTTCTGATGAAACTTGACTCCCATAAGCTACTGAGCAGTAACTCATTTTCATGATGATAAGTTTCTTTGGATAATTTTCTGTGGTTTGGTTCCATCCGTTAACTGATGTGATCCTTTGACTCAGATGCTTCCTGATTCTTTTGGAGGCTGAATGACAGAGACTCCAAGAGCAATGAAGAAGGAGCAAAATCTCCCAGAGACAGACTAGTGGCAGTGCAACCTACATCAAACAACATCTCTTAAATTCTAATTTACTCTGCTTACATCTCCCAATTAATTTATTCTTCACCTGAGAACTAATAAACTTTCCTCACTTGATGTTAATTCTACGTTCATTTTAGAAATGGATTTATAGAAATTTCCTAGCTGGGTAGGATACAGGTAAACTAATACTTCCTTCTTCCTATGCACCGGGCCACTGCAGTTGGACCACTTATCCAGTTCTAGCACAGAACTCTCCCTGACTGCTTCAAGACCACCTACTCTCAGGCACCACCTAACTGCAGAACACTTGTGAATCAATCAGGAACTTTATTTTGAATTGTCATGTATCCTAGGCACCAAAAGCTGCAGGCTTTCACAAGCTTAGTACTCTCCTTTGTGGCACGCAATGTACGACAAGTCAAAATTTGGCTGAGCTTTTGAAAGGGGTAAGGAGCATAAAATTCTTGTAAGTCTGCTGCTGGCTCAATTCTGCTTCTAAAGGGTATGGAAGAGGGTGTTCCAGAAAAATGAGAAATGAATGAGCCTTATTTACTGACAAGGATCCTTCTCCTGGGATACAGCAAATTGCTTCCTTCCAACATTGCTCATGCATCTTAGCCAATGACTCTTCCAAGAAAACTAAAAAAGCAATCCTCAAAGGACTGGGAGTTAGGACTCCTTCCTTCCCAAAAGTATGTCCTCATCATTATGCTATCAATATAGATTTTCTTGGAAACATAAAATCTACATGACTTTCTTCTTCAGCTCCACTTTCCTACAGTGGCAGGGGATGAGACATTTCTATGCTCAGCACCACCAAGGTACTGATGGCCTGAAGAGCTGAAAAAGTATGTCTGGGATATCTCAGTCCCTCTACAACACAACTAAATGGCATAAAGCCTGATAGCAAAGTCAAGCATAGTTATAGAATGTCTAGTGTCTTAATGATTTATAGTTTATCTAGATTGGTTGCTCAGAAAAACATGAGAGAGATGATACATGAAAGACTAGCTCTTGGAACTCCAGTGAAAAACACTGACGCAATGTGCTCTGCTTACCTTGTCTGAGTACGGTTCTTCAGTAAGATCGATGTCTTCAGACTGCAACTTGTTTTCAATTACCATTTCCAGATCCATTCCTCTGCTACAAGAGACTTTCCTTGATGAAGCAGGACCTAGCTTTATCATGTGCTGCTGAACACTTCTAGTCTCTGCTTGCTCCGACAGCCAGGGTGGCAGTGGGCTAGGAGGGGTACTGAGCTCCTGTTCAGACGTCCTATGGACAGGAACTCCATGACAATCAGTGGGAGTGGATGGGCTGTTCTTTTTTACTGGCAAACATGGTGCTTCTAGATTTGCATGGTTCCCACTTGTGGTCGTGGGAGGATGATATAATCCATTAGAAAGGCGTTCTCGGCATTTTTTGGCAGGGACAGGTGGTGGCTGAGAGGGATTTTTTGGTTGCATTCTTGCCTCACTTGTGCCTTTTTGCTCAGCTTCCAGACCTCCCTTGAGGACTGGAGCATAATCAGCCCGTGCAGGGTCATGAAAGCCCTTACTCTGTGTTTCCAGAGGTGTCCTTGTTGCAGAATGTGTCATCAAGGCAGCCTGAGCCTCACAGTTTTTCAGGGGAAACGGAAAAGGCTTTCCACTTGCACTCTCCATTACAGAGCAGTCCAATTCCTTACCTCTTCCCCTCTGAGAACCAGCAGCTCCTTTACCCTGCTTAGGCATGTCACCTACCATACAACGGTCCCCGTAAGACTGAGGTGGCAGGGCAGATCCAGTTGCCTTTTTTGCTATATCCAGTGAATCCTGAGGAAAATAACCTTTCTTGCTGCTGTCCTGTAGATTAGTATTGGAATCTCCCTGGAGATCGTCCAGGGAGTGAGATCTTGGCCATGCATCCACATCCTGGGGCCCATCCAGAGTTTCATAGCTCCGACAGACAGCAACTGGTAAACTTCTACGGTTCTTTTTCAGACCCATGACAGCCGGAGGTTTGACAGAGCTCTTCAAAGCATGATGTGCACAGCTCAGCCGACTTTCTTTTTCCCCTTGCTGTAGTGTTTCTATTGACTTGGTCAGTGGGAGTGTAGGATAATTTGATAGCTGGTTTCTGCTGAAGTCTTTAAAGCTATGCTCACTTGATGATTTTGAGGGCAGAAGACAGGTCCTTCGCGTTTTACCTAGAAGAAAACAAATCACAATCCACCATTAAAAAAAATCCTCCCTGCACTAACAGTGGATCACTTCTAAATGACGGGGAAAAACAATGATTTACTGTTTTTTGTTAGCTCTAAATGTGTAAGAACTCAGTACCATTTCAAGCGTATGAATTGCCGAACTTCAGCTTTACTAATAAAGAACTGGTAATTGCCATCAAGTAAGGAAAATATATTTAAAGTAGCTACTATACCTTCCGTTCCCTAGTTTACAGAGCTTTGAGGTCTAGGACACTTACACAGTTTCAATGAAAAAATATCCTGTGGTTAGATCCGATACCCTATATACCTATTATATGAACAAGTTTCACCCCATGCAGAAATAACTCAAAAGATCTACCATTTTTCTCCACTTTTCTAATTCATTGAGGATGCTGATAATTATGTTCACCTCCCACTGAAGTTTACAAGATTGCTCAGGAATGCTTTTGGGGAAAAAAAAAAATCACGTTTATTTGTTTTAAAGCTTGTCAGTAGAGTTATTTCATCTTTTAAATAAACAGCAAACTATTTTCAATGGCAAATCAGAAAGCAATAAGGTGTTGAGAATACTGGTGTTGCACCAATCTCTTTGTAAAGTTTCATGGAAAAAGTCTTATACTATGAAACAGAGAACTGTTACCAAAGGAAATTTCAAGAGGGACTACTTTTAGTGTTATTCTCAAGACATACACTTTATCAGAGTGGAAGGTCTTAGAAATGTGGTGCTTTATGATAACCATTTAAGACGAGAATTACTTGAACCAATACAAACCACATGTCCTTTGTAAGCTTTACTTCATATTTTTATGAGATATGCAGCAGCACTTTTAAACAGTGATTCTATCAAATCTGCTTGATAGAAAAATTCTGATCTCATTACTGTATTCATGAGTATGAAATACAAGGTCATTTCTTCAATGATGCACAGATACATCTATTTTACAAGACAGAAGTAAATTTGCCTCAAAGCAGACAACCGCTCAGAATGACAGCACACCTTGAATAATTATTTTTTTCTGATGACAGGGATACTTTTCCCCACCTACAGTAAACTTTCTAAAATAATGACAAACAGATAAAGCTCTGAACTTCTTTTTCCAGTGTGTATGGGGGGAAGCTTTCACTAAATGCTATCAAAATCCAGTAATAACAGGCAATTAACGGGTCAATTACTTTTATAGAGAAGAAGAGAAAAATGAGAAAAGAAAAATTTTGGGAAAGCAAAAGCAAATCTTTACTTCATTCCAGTTCTGATTCACATAAAAATATAAAAGTGCTGAGAGAGTGGGGGAAAGCTCAAAACACTTTCTTCTGTAAAACGAATAACTGCACATGCAATCATTAAACTCTGCTTCAAAATGGTTAAAAAAAAAAAAAAAGGGCTGGGTTCAATGCTACTGTTTTGTACAGAGAGCAGGGCTTCAGAATGGAATCGCAGATTTAAGTCGTGAGCAATAGCAGTAGGGCCACTGTACTTTCTAGCTAGTCCTTCCCTCCTCCTCACTGACAGGTATAACTTCATTATGCTCCTGAGAAATTAAGAAAGGAAGGTAATAAGACAGACTTTAATTATATTTTTAAGTTGTTTCCATAAAGTAGGAAGGTATGTAAACAATATCCTCAAATGTAACACTCCTATCTCAAAAAATAAAACAAAACCCCAAACTACAACTGTTAAAGTGTCCAGCTATTAAAGTTTAAAACACATTAATTAATGTCAGTGTTTTGCTAGTAATTCATTCCTATGACTCCCTGACACACTTAAACAGTCTAATGCCTTTCATAGCGCTGTCAAGCAGAGTAGCATCTCTGATTTAAATATATGCAGAAGGGCATTGGTGTCTAGGTGAAAACTAAAATAATAAAGGCAATCCTTACACAAAATTAAAGGAAAGTTTGTATTTTTTTCAAGTTCAGTTCAAGCTACAAGCATACTTTACCCTTTTGTTCAATGTTATGCTGCAGTTTTTGTTAGATAAAGCTATGTCCACCTCACATTATAGCTCTTGCTGTTAGAACACAGAGAATAAGCCTTTCAATTCTCTGTCATCAATTGCCTCACAAGAAAGGAAATTATCTTTGGGAGTATTTCGAGAGGCACCTGAGCTACAGAAACAATTTTTCAGTGCTTCCCTCAGTATTTTTTCTGTGAGGAAGATCATCCTCATGGTATTAAGCACTGAAAACCATACAGAGAGTACCTTCAATGGCCTGTATAGATCCCAGATTTTATTAACTTCTTTTTGGCATTGCTTTCTCTGTCTACGTTTCTGCGTGCATTTCAAACAGCTCTACTGACACAATAAGGATGATGGCACCAGAAACAATCCTAGCCTCATTGCTTTTTTCATGAATGCAAACTCGTAAAAAAGCACATTACATCAGGCAATGTGGCCACCTGTTCTGTTGCTTCCTCTTCTGACTAATTAGCACTGAATGCTTAAGTGCTTTGGATGCCCAGTTGGCACTACGGAAATCTGGGCTTCAGTTCCAGAACAAATCAGGGAACATCATTATCCCACCTGATAAAGTCATGGTTTGTCTGCCTCTTGGGCTCCCTGCATATGAAATTGCTATGCCCTTCACACCCCCTTCCCTCCTTAAAAAGCTTGCATCACAACAAGAAGAGGTTCAAAGAACGTGCATGATCAGAGATACGAATGATTTACAATGAATAATTGTATTTAACTGGACTTCGACTAAAAAAAGAGATGACTCGAGAAGGAGAATGACAGTGGTCTATACACAGACATGTTAGCTATGGAGGCTCCAGGAACAGGGATTTTCATAAGAAGAAACAGTTTAAGGAAAAGGGAATGCCAGTGAACTGTACCAATTCATGGAGTCCTTAAGTTCCTAAATGACTAATTTCCCAAGAGTACCTTAGGAAGCCTCAAATATTACTTACACTGTTCTCCTCACTACCTGCTCTTGGCTGCTTTCTGAAAGAGCAAGATTTTTGATTTTTGTCTTTCCAAATGCATCTTGGACAGACAACACTTGCATGCAAGAGAAGCCCAGTAACCTTACTGTTACGCAGTTTAAAGGAGAGCTCTCTCTGTGCTTTGTTTCAGACCTGGTCTATATGGACTAATGGTATGATCCTGTATGGTTGCTTTCTGCTCTTATTTTCTTCCTGTTTAGAACTGAATAGGTCACAAAAATTATGCTCCTTGCTCTCTGCAAATTGGATAAAAAACACAATGTTGCTGTAAGGCCATAGTAGATACCTATGAGAAACTTGAGCATTTCTGCAGTGGGGTCCAAAGAAGTACCTAGATAAATTACACCTGTACCACTGCCGTAATATGTGGCAAACCATTTTTTATCCAACTGTAAGAGCTCTGAATTCCTAAACTGATGTCAAAAGGTACAGTATCAGCCCAAAACAGGGCACTACTCACTAAAATATTGAGCTAAACCACTCCCCAGGAAATGTGAAGATCAATTTCTTCTCAGAATGCATTTCATTTTTCCCTTTATGAAAAGCAGTTTATTATTGCCTATCTACATGTTATGATGTTTATACTAGACAAATGATTATCCTTATTTTAACAGATGAGCATCCAACTTATTTTGGAAGCAATATGTAAGCAATTATGGTTCATGAACTTCACAAAGAAGGTGGAGCACATGGCAGATTAATCAGCCTTGACAAAATCTCTGAATGAATCCCACAATGAATATTCTTCCCATCATAGGTTTCAAAACAAGCACTAACTGCATTTTTGAGCAAAAATGATACAGAAAGCCACAGATGAAAAGCAATATAAAAGTCATTAGTGGTATTTCACCTTCTGCAAAACTCAGATATAAATAATTGTTTAAATGTAAGAGTAAGTATGTAAGCAGACAGGCAATAACAATTGCTTTCTAAAGATTTTATTATATTGTTAAAATAAGGAAAACGTACAGGCAGCAATTTAACTTCAGTGCTATAGCTATCATTATGATGGCACTTTGAGATAAAAAGGACAGAAAATTGTCACACATGCCATATATCTAGCTATGATTACATTCCAGCATGTCTACTGCATGAGAATTCATATTCAAGAAAAAAAATTCTCTCTGCTTTCAGGAATTTAGTACATTGCCAATTTCAGGTATTCAGCTTCAAAGCAAATTGCAATTTTCTTCAATAAATGGTTACCTCTGAATGGCAGACTGACAGAAAATGCATATTGTAAGAGAAAGATCTTTAGCTCATATTTTAAATCGGAGAAATGGCTACTGCAAGGGGAATGCAGTGTCTCTATTTTGTTCTTGGTTTCTTACTTCTTGTTCATGTTAGTGATGACACCAGGCTGTCTGAGGCCAAACCAGGGCTCAAAAGCTTGGATTGATAATGCCAAACACAGAGTGAAACCCAAACCAATTTCATCTGTTTTAATACTTCATCCCTAGTGAAGTATTTGTATGTACGTTATATAATATATAATATACGTTATTCCTCAAGTAAACAACCCTCAGTCATCACAACAACCTGATTTCTTCAGAACAGACAGTAATCTCTATAATCATCTGTCTCAGCAGTTTCTCAGTGCACTGCCTTTCAATGATGCAAGACAAGGTAAGTGGAATTGACAGCATAAGAAGTTCTTCCTTTTATTTTAGTTTATTTGCTCACCAACTTTTCAATTACCTTAACCTGATAGCCACTCGTTCATACACTAAGATATCCTAAACCTCTGCAGATGGATTCTTCTCAGATGTGAATGCAATGTGTAACCTGAGCAAATAATAATGATCATAAACAGCCTAAACCACAGCACATTTCTTATAAACTGTTTTCATATAGGTTTAGATGAAATTCTTCTAAGCCCAGTGTAGTTCAGAGACTCTTCCATTGCCAGTGGTCCCTTAGCAAGGCTAAGTAATGCAGGCCTCATGCAAGAATATGATAAGGAATGAAGAAATCATGGCAGTGAGAGTATCTGTTGTCTTAAGATCACAAGAAAATAGAATATGATTTGTGAAATGCGATTTGTTTCATACCAATGCAAAGAAATAAATTAGAAACAGTACAAATGAAAACGAATGGCCCAAGCCAAGAGGTAAAGAGGCAGCAAGAATAACGGAGAAACTCAAGCATGAAGTAGTTTGCATAAGCTAAGAACAAGAGCAAAAAGTATATGAAGTTATCTACTGAAAACAGGCTGCAAGGATCGCTGCCGTCATTATTACCATTCTCCAGGTTTTCACTGCTTTCGTAGCAGCCAGAATCCCGAGGAGAGCATCCAGTTAGGCCCTGACCTTCAATGAGAAGTTTTTCCTGAGATCCTGACTGGTCGCTGTTACCTAGAGGAAATGAGAATACAGTGAAAACAGATGCAAACAGAGACTTCTGCTGAACTTCTTAGCCTTCAGTTTCTGACATTATTTTCACTGTTAGAACAACAATAACAGATCAGAGTGTAAGAAAAGAGTGAACATAAGGAAGAGCCATCACAAATGGATAAGCATTGTTGCAAGCATTCATCCTGTTCAGTATAAGACTAAGCATCAGCCTCAGCGCAAGTGTCAGGGAGCAGTGATGCACACAATGAATGAAAACAAAATTGGCTTTTTGTGCTCCTCACCTTCTGTGGGACTAAGTCCTACAACTTACAACCACCAAAATCCATTTAAAATGATCACAGGGGTTGGAAGGAACCTCTGAAGGCCATCTAGTCCAACCCCTTGCTCAAGAAGGTTCCCTGCAGTATGTTACACAGGAAAGCATCCAGGCAGATTTTGAGTATCTCCAGAGGAGACTCCACAGCCTCTCTGGGCAGCCTGTTCCAGTGCTGTCACCCTCACGTTCATACAGAACTTCTTGTGTTCCAGTTTGCGCACACTGCCCCATGTTCTGTCGCTGGGAACTGCTGAAAAGAGCCTTGCCCCACCCACTTGACTCTCACCCTTTACATGTTTATAAGCATTGATAAGATCCCCTCTCAGCCTTCTCTTCTCCAGGCTGAACAGCCCCAGATCTCTCAGCCTGGGAGATGCTCCAGGCCCCTCATCATCTTTATTGCCCTCTTCTGGACTCTCTCTAGAACTTCCCTTTCTGCCTTGAACTGGGGAGCCCAGAACTGGACACATTACTTCAGATGTGGCCTCATCAAGGCAGAGAAGAGGGGAAGGATCATCTTCCTCAACCTGCTGGCTATGTTCTTTTTAATGCACTCCAAATGTACCCCATGGTGTCAAAGTTCCTTCAAAACTAAAGCAAGAAGTGTTAAGCAGAACCAAATGAAGTAAAAAAAGGAATAAAATCCTAACTCTGACCTATTTTGCAGAAGGAATCAAGAGGAAGGATCCGGAACGGATCTGGCCAAGTTAGGTAATGTCCGCTAAGGAAGGGGGAAGCAACAAGGGAGAGAATGGCGGTAAAAATTCCTTCCTTTCTTGGTCTGTGAAAAGAGCCAGCACTCAAGTGTGGTCCAGACCAAGCTGCATAGACTGGATTCCAGGAATTTATCCATAGCATTCAGTTGGAAATCAGATTTTGTAAAGGGCCTAAATCTGGAGTTGAAGATATAGAAATAAACTTAATGATGCAAGGATTCCATCTATGCTACATTCCCTCTCTTGCTTCCTCCAAAAATCAGAAATTATTATTTTGATTCCTATTCTCAGTACATGAAAGGTAATTAAGGGGTAGAAACAAGTGCTGCTGCCCCTCCTAGGTTCCAGCCATCAGGTTTCCACTTCTTTTTCTGCTCATCATCCTGACTTGGAGTTGGAATTCATACTTTCCAGCCACCACATCAAATAGTTCAAATTTTGAAACCAAAATTGAAGGTCCCTAAAAAAATGATTACTTCAGGAAAGTAAACATTTTAAATAGGTCTGAAAATACTACAGAGAAGCTCATGTTAGGTGGCAAGAAGCTACTCTGATATAAATAAAAATAATCCAGTTCTGCAATTGCTGTTTTACTGGGCTGTGGCAGAAGGCAGATAAAGTCTGGATGCCTCTCAGTGAAACGTACAAGCTACGTGTCAGTGAAAGCTCAGATCACAAAGCACTAACCAGAGATACTAACCACAAATCTCTTTATAACAGAATCAAGCATTTCCCACTTAATGAGCAGCTGTTTAAATTGCTGCTGTGGTAGTTTCAGCTAAAATGTAGGATTTTGAGAGAGGCAGCTGAAAAATGTCCTCACACAATTAATTTCACTGATTTTGATTTGCGCGATACTAAACTTCTGCCAACATTTAGAGATGAAGGTGAAATTCAGTATGTCTTAGGTTGCTTCAGCTAGGTGCTGAATGCATCTAAATTCCCATCTCAAGCAAAACTCGCTTTTCAAATATATGACTCTACCATGACTCCTGGCCACTGCATGGATGGTACTTCCCCCTGTGCAGGGACAACCCGACCCAGTTTGACTGCCAGGGCTTATCTGCTTTCCCTTTTCTTTACAACTTGCCTGAGACAATAGGCAGAATTGCACTGCTGCATATTAAACAGCTGGGCCACTGTCTTCCATTCTTTGTATTTGACCAATGTACTTTCTGTTCAAACATCGCTGTATTGTTGTACATACAACCTAAGGGTACCTGTACAATCTTGCAAATCAGATGAGACAAGAATTATATACACATGCAAGTAAAAGAAGACAAAGTTTAAATCACATTATCCTTCTCCACAGACTTTTAGGCTTTGATCTTTTTCCTGCCCTTGATGACTTCAATCTCTTCTCTCTAGACTAGAAGCCTCTTCTTCACTATTCAGTATGCCTCAGCTTCTTATTTTGAGCAGGTTACACTGAGATTTATTCTTGAACGTTGGTATTCTAACATGTAGGTGATGTACGTTTGACATCATTTGAATAAGCTGGGTATGCAAGGCTTACATAAACAAAGAATTCTGGCAGAACAAAGTTTTCAGTCCCTCCTCAAAAACCTAAATGTTGTTACATAGGAAGACCCTGGAATAACTAGGGAAAAAAATGACAAAATTTGGGAATCAGTTCTCTGCTTTAAAGGGATTCAAAAGGTTCTTGGCAGAGCACCAGTAAAGCTGAAAAGTTCAAACATCCCACGTACTATCATACTCCTGTAGAAGTTCCACGGCTGTGAGGAGAACAGCTCTGTGCTCAGGATCTCGAATGTTCAGTTCATCTAAATCCTCCTCTTCTAAAAGCTTAAAAGTATCCAAATCTTCATAACCATTGAACAGAAAAGTGGGCATGTGCTCCTGCATAAGATGAAAAAGGTTAAAAAAAAAAAAAAGAAAGAAAGAAAAATGAGCTATAAAGCAACATGTTTATTCAACTTACTTTACAAATAAAAATATTAGGAGAGACTTTCACAACCAGCAAAAAAAAAAATCAGTAATTTCACAAATGCAAACCACTGTATAACAGCAAAATTATAGGATTACAGCTTGGATAAAAATTGCTCAAAGTTCAGGAAAGTAGCTGTGCCACACTAGAATGCTGCAAATATGTTTGTACTTGGAATATATGTATTAAATGGCCTGGGCAGCATGCTACCCAGATGCACAACACAGCACAGATCAGTATGGACACACTACAAAGCACCATCTACAGCCACACCCATTTATCTCCAGCTCCCCCTGAGCATGGAAAATAACCTGTTCTTTGAAGACAAGGTAACTACTGTTCTTTTACACTTTTGCTTGCTTTTGAAGAGTGTTAGCTTTTAGCCATACTACACAACGATTTACAACTACAGTGTGCTCTCTGGGCACATACAAGCCTGCAGACAACATACAAGCCTGCAGCACTTCATCAAGCCTGACAGGCAGTTCTGCTTGGCCTTAGTTATTTTCATTTTGCAGCTAACACCTGATTCTGTTAAGTGGGGTCATGTTCCTTAGGATTATGAATTTGCTGGACATCTTCAAAACTAACACTGCCAAAAGTGTGGCCCTCTTCCCACAAGCAAAACTGAAGGGTAAACAGAGAAAATGCGGACCTTTAAGTTGATGCGATCCAAAAGATCCTCAACTGACTTGGGTTGGGGTGGTCTGCTTTTCCGGCGTCTCCTGGTGGGCCGCTTTGGCTTCTCTTCCTCTTCATTTAACACATCCACGTAGATAAATTTGAAAGTGCCAACTTTGTTGTTCAATAGACCCATCCAAGTGCCCATGGGGGGTTTGCTGATGATGTCAATGATATCACCTTTCTGCAGACCAAAGATGCAAGAAAGTCATTTAGGCATGCTTTGTGATGGATATTCAAGCAAACACACTGCTTTCCCTTAGTTTTTCACGTACACAGAATGGACAAAACACAGTACACAGCAGGGAAAACACCCTTAAGTTTTCAAAAGGTTGAACAGTCCTTTTGCAGAGATATCTACTTACACGCTATCTACAACTGGAGCAGTAAGAAAAGGGAATTAAGTGACATGCCTAAGATCACAGAGCAAGTCAACAGCAAAACCTGGAACAGACCCTGACTCTCCAGATTCACAAACCTGCTTACAGCCCAGTTTGTACAGATGCCTCTAAGCTGCGCAACTACTTGAAGCTGCTGCAAATAAGAACAGACTCAGGCTGCTCAACATATCTATCTTGCATCTGTGCAATCTGCATCAAACTTGCACCAGTTTTCCTCAGGAAAGAACCTTGCAATACTATTGGCTTTCCTAACATGTATCTGACCATAACAAAAAAAAAAAAAAAAAAAAGAAAAGATATGCAACAGTTCTTGTATCCTTGAAGAGATATCTTACTTACACCTAATAGAAAGTAACTACCCCTGGAATTTTAAGTAAAGAATATCCAGTACAAGGTCAGATAGTTTGGACTGAATATTGCACTTACAAAAGAAAACTGAATTTGTGTCATACTTTTATTTTCCCAGAAACTAAAGCTGCAAGTGTCTTTCCTTTGGTGTGCAGAAATACTAATACTTATGTTCTGTAACATTTTGCCTTAATTCAAGCAACATTTAAATGCATCATAATAAGACAGGTTAAAAAGCTTAAAAAATCCTCATATAACCTCGAGATCAAGAATTGAACAGTTCTTACAAAAAATTCTTACATAAGAGTTTTGCCCAAATAAACGTATGACCCCTTAAAAACAACTTAGTTTGTACCTTGAGCTTCAGAGAGTCTGTATCATAAGGACTTGGAGTGAAATCGGTGTGCACCCTGGCTCTTCCACAGAAAGGTCCTCTGTAAGGAGGTTCTTCATCATCACCATCTTCTGATTTCACACTCTCCCTGTTGCTGGTTGAGGAATCTGTTGTGCTCACTGTCTGACCACCTAAGCATGTGTGTGACAGACACATGATCAGTCCACGTACAAAGAAATAGAGGCAAGACTGAAACAGCAGTCAGAGCTTCCTAGGAAAAGCAGATTTTTTCTACAAAAGATTGTCATAGAATTTAAAATTTCTATTTCTTATACACACATGTGTTGGGAGGGTTAGTTAATCTACTTTGCACTCCTGTTCTTCCAAATTCCTTTCCTCACTGTTTAACTGAGAAACTGATTAGCTAGTGCCTCATCTGTAGTACACCTCAGGAGATGTTATCTTTCTGGGAAGTTTTGCCATTAAAAAAACATACTGATGTGAGGAAAATGAGCCCTGAATTCTGTATGAAGGTTCCAGAATATTCCTCACTTCCAATTTTATGGTGGCACTTTGTATTGATCTTAAAAAGAAAACAAAAAATTAGGTGATTTTCAGAATACATTCTCAGTTATTTAAAAATCGAGCTTTCTCTTCAGTGTTTTTTCCCCAGTCTGTTCTTGGCTTCTTTTAGTCAGTAATTCATAGAGGCAAGTGCACCCCATCTGCGTCCTGCCTGAGTTCTGTTTTATCCTAGAGACAAATCTTAATCAAAGAGGTTTTAAATAATACTTCTCTATCTAGTTAATGGGAAAACCTTTAGGTCTCTCTGGAGAGGAATGAAAAAAACAAAGCACAGCAGGAGTTCCCAGAAGAAATCTAGTGTAAAGATGCAGCTGTCCACTACTGACCCTTTATCTGGAATGGAAAAAGCACTTTCACTGCAATGTTACAGGTAAATGACTGTAATTCTCACTCAAATCAGCTGTATTACAGCAGCAGGACTCAGCAGACCTAGCCACTAAGCAGAATTTCACTTTTCCAGGGTTCTGTATAAACACAGAGCAAAAAAGTCTCTGCAGTTTACGGTTCTTTGCAAACCCTTAGTGACTACCCTTTATTTCTAATCACTGTTTCTCCTTTGCCTTTCTCTCATTCTGTTTACTGTAGAGATATCTGTTCCTTGCTGCCACAGAAATGGAGCAAAGCAATTACAAGAGGACTTACTCATTGAGCTCTGACCACTCAAGGAACTCCTCAGGCTCTCTACTGAGCCACCAGCTTTCAGCTTGGGCTTGTCCAGGGAGTCAGTGTCTGGTGGTGGTGACTGCGGAGAACCTGGCATGATCCCAGGGCTGGACTCCTGAAAGGCAAAGAAACTATTTCAGTTTGGCAAAGGAGCATAAGCACTGACATGAGCTGCTCATTCATATTTGAGGACAGAACTTTTCTGCTCTTTACCAAACAGGGTGAAAACTTATACATTTATCAACTTAATCAGTGGTATTCAGCTGTGGCAGACACCCCACTTTACTAGGCATGATGGCAAGCACTGGAGCAAACAACACAGTCTGAAAAAGCCAGCACTCTAAGTAGAAAGAAATATTACACAAAACTCCAAATTCAGAGGCTTTAAAAACCTACAATATTTTCTATCAGCAGTACTTGCTAAACAGCTCAAGTCAAATTCAGCTTTTTGACTCAGGAGTTTTTTGCACGAGGGTGAATACGAACAAATCAGACAATACAAGGCAGACACTCAGCAATGTACAAGGGCTCCTCCAAAAGCAATGCCTCCTATTTTATTCTGTTGGCCCATGATGTCAGAGGTTGATGTCGGAGGTATGGCACTACAGGTTGAACCTTCCCACCAATATCCCGTTCCATGTTGTTGCCGTGTGACAGATGGCAGCAGAGGGGCACTCTGACACAATGGCGCCTGACATGGAAGTGCGGATGAAGCAAAGACATGGAACTGAATTCCTTCATGTGGAAGAAATGGCACCCACTGACATTCATTGACACTTGTTGAATGTTGTTGGAGACCAAACAGTGGCTGTGAGCACAGTGAGGGGTGGTGCTGCATTGCAGCAGTGGCGACAGTGACAGTGGGGCACCTCCCCTGGTACAGATTTTTACAAGTGCAGCATGCAGGATCTTTTCATTGCTGGCAAAAATGCATAGCTAGTAGTGGTGACTGCGTTGAAAAATAGTATTTTGTAGCTGAGAATTTGCTCTGTCAACTAATGTTATTGTGTTCTTTTTATCTGTTATAGTTTCCATGGAAATAAATAGAAGGCATTACTTTTGGAGCAACCCATATACATTTTTTGCAGTGAATTATCGATGTTTTTGCTCATTTATCTTGAAGAAACACACAAACTAGCTAGGAAATGCAGCCTCTGCATAATATACATACATACGATACACATAAACATAAATGCATAAATAGAGAAATGATTTTGCCACATATGCAAGCAGCAAGAAATTTCTCTTTTCATTCAGTCAATTACTACAGAAAATCCAAAAGAGTCTTTCATAAATTGAAATTTTGTCAGCCTCTGTGACACACAGCTAAAGCAAAGCAGCAGATTACTTGTGGCCAGAGCAATTTTTGCTTGTTTTCTTTGAATGCAGGCTGGGATACTGGCACATAGTTTGAGTCATGCCAGAGAGAAGGTACACATATTCTAAAATGGCTGCACCAAAAAGCTGAAAAACAAAAGAACTCTAGCTTGCATGCAAGAAGAGTTTTTTGTGCTGATGTGTGGTCATGAAGCTTTTAGATGAAACCTATTATTTGCATGCTGCAGAATCATCAGAAAAAAGCCATTGCAGCACATGACTTCAAAGGTCAAGTCAATCTTGGAGAGAGCCAGAGAGCAGAAGCATTGCTAACCCACTGTAAACTGATTTCTCAGTGTACCTCTTCCTTTGGGAGACTTTCCAGTGGGGCACTTTAAGGCCAGTCAGATTTCAAAGCATCTTCTTATCACTGTCAAATCATACCGTTAGATCAAAAATGTTTTAAGTCTGAATGAAACATAACCGTAACTGTGGCGCTGCCCCTGGTTATGAACAAGTAGGGCTAACAGTCCCACAGGAAGGGAATTCTAATCTTGCTATGATTTGCACAGATCTGGTCACGTATCTGCCTGCTGTGCTGTCTCCAGATTTTGCAGTGTGTGGTTGTTATTTTGAATGTTATTAATTGAAGTTCCTTCAACAAGCAATAGTGCTTTGCATGAATATCAAAACACTCTATCTGGTGCAACATGACATTTCCGTTTCCATTTTTCCACACTCGGGCTGCTGCAAGCACCCCTGGCCATCCAGCGACTGGAAAGAGGCCACTTGGGGGCGATGTCTGCCACAGAAAGCTCTGCTTTCCCAGCCGTTTTCTAAGCTGTTACACATTTCAATGGTTTTAAACAGAGAAGAATTTTTGACACTCCATCAAAGCGAAGAACCCGAAGTATACCAAAAGGGATGTTTATAAGGAAAGACAGCAGTTGTTCCGAGGCCAGTAAAATTCAAAGCCTTATTAACAATTGATGTACTTCAGGTTTGCCTTTAAGACTGAACTTCAAAAATCTATAATGAAAGAATAATAGGAAAATCTTCTGTGGGATGCCTCTTCTGACTGCATTGTGCATCTGCTTTAATAAGCTGCTGCAGAGGGAGAGCTATGCTGGAGAACAGCTCGGTAATAGCAGAGAGGCACTGCGTACGTGAAGTTACGCTGGGAATTTAAACTAAGGTGCAAATTGCAGATTAAATATATTTCTGTGACCCTATGTCACAGGCCAGTTCCCCTCATAAATAATGATGATAGATATAGAGATAGAAATATAGAGCAAGATGCGTAATGCCATCAACCACAGGCTTCTGCTGATGAGCTACTTGAACGAAAATCTGAAAACGCATTTTCATGGTTGTGCTTCTGTAAGAAGCCATTTCACAGTGAGGGATTTTATAGGAACATAGGAATAAGCCACACCACATACTCTTGTTAGAATTTTCTTTTCAGATGCCTTGTGATACCTTGAAGCATGGCAATCAATACTGATAATCACTTCTGTGCTATTAAGTAGAGTCCACTGCAGATCTTACATACCTGTTCAGACAGAGAGCTGCTGTATTTTTTAGACATCCTTTTCTTCATGGTTTCTTTTACAGATTTCACCTTTTTGCCCAGAGATATACGGGAGGCAGAGGGTGATTTGATTACTTCTTTATAAACAAAGTCTCCTTCTTTGCCCTGCAAAATAAAACAGGATTTACACCTATAAAATACAATATCCATTTTCTTTTTCATCCAGCAGACACTGTAGAGGTACCCAGGCAGACACAGGATAGTAGCATGGTGTCCTGTCCACAGCTTTAAATTCACTGTTAAGACATTGTGCAAAACACTGTAGTGGTCTGCTCTATCTTACTCTTAAGGCCTGGCATGTAACCTTTCCTGTAAATTCTGTGTAGATGGTTTTGGGATGTGCTAGCACGCCTCTATTCCTTTGAGTTTCAGGTAAGTACATGACCTGACAGAGAACTCTACGATTTCAGGCTAAGCCCTGTTGATGGGTCATACAACAGCAGTTTTGTCTCATGTTGGTCAGTACTACAGTTTATAAATATATACATACATATAGTACATATATACACACACATTTATATATACACATATATATGGATAATATACATCCATATATGACTATACATATCTTTATATATATACGTGGATACCTACATTTGGCTACTGAAATTTACCTTCTATTTTCAGACAGGGATTCAGCTAACCTCTCTTGATGAGCATCTCTGTGGTTTTAGCATGAATTGTTTATTTAAAAAAAAAAAGGCCAAAAAAAGCTACTAAATCTGTAAAAGTTTGCACTTACACACTTATTGTTAAGACACGCACAGAGGTTGCTGCCAAACTAAATTAGCTGGTCCATATATAGCAGACAACAAAAGCCAGCTGCTTTGAACCCATTTAACCTTTTCTAAACTAGTTTAAGGTATCTAGTATTTACTTAGGCCCCAAGTACACACAGAGAATTACCATGGATCAGCTAACATTCTGAAGAACTTGTATGACTCAGCCCTTATTCAGAATGTCTAGGCAGTACACTTCATTCCACAGTTTTTCAGGAACCACAGCAAGGCAGCTCTACTAGAGTTACTATCAGCACTGCCAATGGCACAGATGCACCAAAAATTACAATGCAACAAGGACCAAAATCTGCTCGGCAGCAGTCAGATTGACAACCGAAATTGTTTTCTGACTTGGTTCAATATTCCTTTAGAAGAAAATTTAGGTACACAAAGTAATAAACACTGAAGTAAGTGTACACTGCATTCTACATAAAGTGTGATTATAACTTCTCTGGTAACTTTTGGTCTTTCAGTAGAAATTAAGGACAGCTATTTGCTTTACCTTTCTGGAAAAAGAACCCCAACAACACATTTCAGTTAACGGACTTTAAAATGTTTTCAAAAAAACCAACCCAACCTTGATCTCCATACACTAATCTAGGACACTGTATCTGTTCTACTAACTGATGTTAGTAGAAAAACTACTAGATTTCACACTTTCCTATATGAAAAACACAACATGAAAAAAACATGTCAAATTACCTATGTTTAAAGGCAATCAGTGCAAGTTTGGAACTTTTTATGATGTTAAAACTGAACGATAATGGACCAACCAACCCCAACAAAAAACAAACAATCCAAACCACCACCACCCAAAAACCCCAATCGACTACTTAAATGCTAGCATATAGAATATTTCAAAATTTAGATTTGATTTAAGTGAACAGAGTTACCAGAGCCAAAGTTGAAACAAAAGAAAAAAAGCATGGACAAAAAGAAAAAAGATATGTTGGCAATTTCATTGGATATAATGTTCTAGGTCATTTTTGTTCTATTATTTTTGGCCACAAGCTGACCAACAGCAACATTGGGATCAGCATGAGTAACATAAAATGGAATTAATTCCCAGGGGAGTTATTTCATTATACATAAAAAGCTCTCTTAAGGACAGAGAGCTCTCAGATAATTATGTAGTTCTCACAAAAATGGGGTCCTGGTCTACTCCAGAACTCTTAGATACAATGAGAAAAGAAATAATCTGTATCGTATGACTTCTATCCAAACGATCTGCAGATCTTCACTGAATGACATTTGCCTCGTTATTCCAAAAAGTTTTACTGAGAAAATATAGTAATCATATGTTTTGCCTGGGGTGATGCTATGAGGAAGTCAGACACAGGAACAGTCCACAGATGTGCCCCCAGATCTGTACTTTGATCACTTGTTCCTGCCTCCCTACACATATGGCATATAAATACTTAAACACACATGGATATGGGTGGATATGTTATTCTCAAAGCTAAGGAAGTCTGTGGTTAACAAAGATACTTTGCTTTCTTGGATCCCCAAACTGCTATTATGGACCTAAATTACACTTCAGCCTATTATAACTCTGTTGCGTATTTTATGTTATGCTATTTCAAGTCTGTGCTTTTTTGTCTTATACTCACCATTTGGTCAGAATTGTTTCCAATATGAAGGGAACGATTTGTCAAGTCAAATCCTCCAAAGCTGCAGGTTCTCTGGAAAAAAAAAAAAAGGATAGAAACAGTTCTATCACAATGATTGCTCACTAGAAACGTTGTGATTTGGAGAGCACCAGTGAAAACACATACATCTGCAAAAATGGAAACAAATAAACAAACAAAAAGATGGGAGATTATAAATCAAAAATGCTCTTAAAAGCAATTTGAGTCATTTTGTCTTTTGCAGAGACAACTCCTTGGCCTAAGGTCTGCTGCTGTTGAGTCATCTATTGCCTATTCTAGTTTTTAAAAAGAAAAAAGACTTTCTGGTCTGAGGAAATTGTTGATGTTATGCATCAAGTTTTCCAGATCGCTAGCAACTTCACCTCAGCACTCCCATCTGCCTTCATAATTTACTTCACAGCAGCACTGAAACAGAGAACCACCAGTCTTTTAAAGCATTGGATAACCTACCTTCTGGGGATAGCTGCATACGTGCTGTTTCTACAGAAATAAAGGGAAATGCTACAGGTCTTGTAGGGTAAGCCCTTGGTAAGAGGGGGGAAAAAACAACCTCATTATCCGTAAGCATTGTGTCCCAGTGATTCAGTAAGTCCCAATTCCAAATTAAGTATTTACCATCACACCTCTGGTGGTATATGGCAGCTCTGCTACTTTTGGGAGAAAGTACGTCATATTTGCAGCAGCACAATCACCTGAGTGATTCAGTTTTAGCTGAATGCAGTGGTGCAATTTATCATAATCATCCTGCACAAAAAAAAGAAAAAGCACTATGACACCACTTTCCTCCTAAGAGCAGAAGGCAACCAAACTCAGTACAGTCGCATTTCCACAGCCAAAACCAGATTGTGTAACAAATGAGTCTCTGCTAAAGCTTTGGTACCACCTGAAAAAAGACCAGCCACTGAGGAGGCTCAGAGAGAATCCAGCTTTTGCCTTGCAATCCAAAAGGTCAAATCTTTGACTATTTTTTTGTCCACTGAACAACCAGCTGCACAATACTCAAGTAACTGGCCTTGCCAAGAAAGTCTCACAGGGCAATCCAGGAAGATAAGGGCATGGCAGTCACAATTCACTGGCATCACTTCAACTCTGGACTCTAAGCAGGGATTTTGAGGTAGTCATATCTCTGTTATAAGTATTCTCTTTAGAGTTAGACATGAGACAAACAGGTGGCAGAAAAACAGCAACTTGCAAACTGTAAATTCTTAGAGCCTGAACTACTCAACATAGTAACTTCAAGTTTCAGCTTAAGACACCTAAAGTATCAGATGAGAACTAGAAATGAGTGCTGACTTAGTCCTGTGAGCATGTACTTGGGAGCTGGTGAAAAGCCGCCACCTGAGAACCATCAGTCTGCTTCGTCAGTCTATTAGAAAGAAGCAATCCCTATAAACTGCCACTTAATAAACAATTACATCAATTAGTTCTATTAAAGTGAACATTCTTCTTGCTCCATTCGCTACTAATCAACATACACATTAACTGCTTTTAAAAAGTTTTCTTTTCTGGCTTTATATTGGGTGTTGTACATAATGCTTGGATGCCAACTTTTGTACCCATCACAACCACAAGACTCAAAACCAGCTTTGTCTAGGCCCCATATACATCAGAAAAAGTGCTGTGTTTGAGGCCAACCACAAGTAATAAGATCAGTTTTTAAAGCACAGCATGTTTAGCTATGAGTAATGTTGTCATGTGAAGAGTCCATTCTAACTAATCCTATAGTGTATGGTAATCCCAAGGATGAAGAGAGGACATCTGGAACCACTCTGAGAAAACTCATCTGTCAAACCAGCCAAAGCTCCTCCTATAGCAGTCTCAGAGAGCAGAATGCCTATTGGTTAAAAGCTTAATATGGTACATTTATTCAGAAGGACACCTAATGTTTCATTATGGACCTCTCCATACATTATCTTCTGACTTCAATTCCAGTAATGATCAATTCTGTACCAAACAAAAGGTCTGTGGATGAGGAAAGGGATATTCAATGGAATGGTCATGCAATCAAAAGTATTGTCATTTTGGG
Organism: Penelope pileata; assembly: GCA_013396635.1. Taxonomy (NCBI): domain Eukaryota; kingdom Metazoa; phylum Chordata; class Aves; order Galliformes; family Cracidae; genus Penelope; species Penelope pileata. The sequence goes on from WBMW01005007.1 coordinate 547,245, forward strand.
AGAAAAGAAAAACTGATGCTATTTGAAAATTCCATGCACGTCCAGGTCACTGAAACAAATATAAATGACAAAAATGAATGGCAAGGCAAGACAAAGTGACCGATTCCACTGAATACATAGGCATTGCAATTTCCCTGAGGTTGCAGCAAACAAACATTAAGTGTTTCTAGGAAGAAGGAGTGGCATTAGCCACTTAGGTTTGCCATCTTTCTGCAGTTTCAGGAAGAAGTGCATTGAAAAAGCTAGTAACAGCAGTGTGTCTCCACCATTTATTTCATTTAAACGAGGCTGGAGAAGCAGTTAACCAAGGAGTTCCTCTACAACAACAAAATGCTATCCACTCCTTCTCTTGATTGTATCTCTGTGAATAAGCAAAAGTTAGTCCAGATGGTTTTCATAAAGAAATTATTTTGGTAAGACTGCTTTCAAGAAGAAGTGAAAAGCTTATTTCTGGTGTCTGTATTTCTAAGACAGCCTTAGAAAGCATTTTTAACAATGCAGCATCTCTAGCTCACAAGAGTATGCTCTTTTCCCTGAGATATGACCTACTGTTCAACTCTCAGCAGGAGGGAATAAGGTTTCTCTTATCATCATAGTATCATTAAGAGAAAACAACGTCTTCTGAGTATGTCTATGAAAAGAAACACTATTGTGTCAGTGGCAGGGAAATCAGTCAATGCGGAAGAAATATTGAAGCAGCCAAGAGAAAATATTCATGGCATTGGGTAGGAAAAAAAATCCTTAATTTTGTGTCCATAGAGCAAAACGTAAACTGTAAGGATTTGGTCAGCTCCCACATGTAATTCAGGGAGACCAAGGCTGTGACTCTTATATGGAGAATACCTCACACCTTTAGAAATGAAGTAGACCTCTCAAAACAAATCTGTAATTCAAGAGGAAAAGTTTTTTTTCTCATGTACTGTTCGCTGGAACATCTTGCCTAATGTTATGGGTGAACTGCTGTTTCCACCCACTGAAGTAGGGAATATATCTGCATTGTCAACAAGAAAAGAGGCTTAGTTCTTTCAGCTTTGGAAATCTGGCTGGCCCCAAAGGCAAGTTCCCAGGAAACTCAACATCATGGTGAAGTGAACTGTCAAAACTGGGTCATGTAGTCACAAAGAGACTTTGGGTCTCTTTGGAGTGCTCAAGTCACTTAATTTCCCATTGTACAGTACCACTTCTTTTTTTGGCCACCCTTTTTTCCTTTTCCATAATGCTCCGAGGGAAGATAACACCTTCACCTCAAGCAAGAAAGGAGGAGCAGTGGCCAGAGAAAGAACAGAAGGGACACTTCTGATGTGAGCAGCAAGCAGGAGGGTAGTGTCTAGATAATGTAGAACTCCTTGTCTTTCTGCAGCTCTGTATGTTGACAGAAACTAAAGAGCCGGGTGGACAACTCAATGAGGTGCAGACTGAGTGGGGAAGGGCCAACAAGAGGCAGTGACAGAGGGCAGGAGAGAAATTGAGCACAGTTAACTAAAAACGCTCCAGTCCTTTGAAAATCTTGTCTCTCTCTCAGTATGCCTTTAAGGGAACATTGACTCCCACAGCATCATTAAAAAAAAAAAAAAAGTTTTTATATCTCAAAGCTTTTCATCAGTAATCTCAATTTCTGCTCTAGAGAAATCTAAAAAAAACAGCATTTTGTCATATTTGCTCTCTCACAGAATTATTCTGTGTGCATAAAAACTGCAAACTCAACAAAACTCCTCTTTGATGGGATTACATCAAGCTCCCCATGGTATAAGGGCATATTCTTCCCTTATAGCTGAATTCCAGTGCTTAAGAGTTTCTAATGGCAAGGAAAGCAGGAGCAGCACTATGTTTTAGTCAAAAGTATAAAGCAGAAACAGTGTTGGCTGCAGCCTCACAGAAACTGGAAGACCACCTTCATGACAACTCTTTGACTCACAGACTTTTGGTGGATTCTCAAGAGAACCCTTTTAGTACAACGATCCACTGTGGCAGCCCACTTCCTCTTGGCTTCCTCATCCTCCTCTAGCAGGCATCTCCTCAGGTCCTGCTTGTCAGCCTTGCTTAGGGTCCTGTCAGTAACGGGACGCACCAGCTGTGAGAGGTTGAGGTGACTGTACAGGCTTCTCTCCACCACATAGGTAATATTGAACTCGCTGACAGAAGTGCGCCCTCGTAGCCTTCTGTTTGGGAAGCCACAACCTCCACCCCCTTTCGCTTTGTGCCGCAGTAATTGTAGGTCGCAAGTTGTGGGGGATGCTCCTTTCCTAGCAGGGCGCTGGCAAAGAAAAGCTCTGGAACAGGAATAGTTAGTATCCATTTTCTTCAATCGGATCTGCTTCCTTACACTCTGAATCTCCTCCAGGGACACCAGAAGATGGTGCTTGTGCCTGTTGCTGTCATAAAAGCAAATGCTTTCTGTACTTACCCCATGGCTCAGTGAGCCGAGGCTCTTCTTCATTTCCCCATCTGTCAAGGAGCGGCAAACTTTCTGGGTCTTCTCCTCTTCTGGGTAAGAAAAAAATGTCCCAAGTTTCTTGGGAGGCTTGATAAGGCCACGGCTATCAGTTTTGCTGAATGTTTTCACCAGCTTCCGGCTAGCTCCCCATGTATCAAGACTGCTAGATGAGGGAGAAGTAGTGAGTGAGTCCGAGTCATCCTCTGGCTGCTTCTCGCAGGAACCATCAAAGTAGAATTGCTTCTTGTGAACTCCAGAGTAAAGTGCCGATCTGTCATCCAGTATAGGAGAGTTGTCAAGGGAGTGCTCTTCTACGCCTGCAGGGGACAAAAGCAGACAACGCACATCATAGTCCACAATTCTCTAAGATGTTTCCTCACAAAATCTTATTTGATTGAATTAGGATATCAACTTAAAACGGAAGGAAAACCTTTCCTGACGCAAACAAGAAGCCCATAAGGTATTTGCGCCTGGGTAAATCTGAAGCAGCAACTTCCACTTGCGAAGTGAGAGCTCTGAGATGAGATAATAATACATAGACTACAACATTCTGTAAGTAAAACAATTGTTATTTTAAGTTTCTCTCGTTCATCTGCTGCTAAATAAGACCTCAGATAGTCTCACTAAGGAACCCTGAAAAGCTGGAAGTGGGATCTGTTCCTCATGTTTTTCTGCTGACAACTGCATAAGATGCCCCCCTAAAGCTCAGCTCTAATGAGAGTACAACAGGTCGGAAGTATATTCAGACATTAAAATAAAAAAAACACAAAAAAATCAACCACAAGCATCTCTCATTTAGGTTCAGTTTTCCAATATCTAATGAATGCTTTTACTCCAGAAAGCAATATCTGTCCCAGAAAATTGCAGAGCTGAGCTTGGGGCTAAAATGAAAAGATTTGGGATTTTGATAGGGGAAAAGGAATCAACTTTAATTAAACAGAATTTACTTAATCAACAGATGCAAAATAAAAAAGAGTGTAGGTCAAATTGTGGATGTGCCAATTTCAACAGAGTTCTGCTAATGACAGAAACACATTCTTTTCACTAAATACATATTTCTCAGAAAGGAAAGAAAACTTTCTGAAACTGGATATGGGAAAACAGCCAGGACTCCTTTCTGGAATTGAATGAAGGGAGAAAAGTACCTGAAACTGCAATTCCTTATCACATTTATCACTTAAGAAACATTTTTCTCTGCTGTTTTCTACTGAACAAATTGCAGGCTCAGATATTCAATGCAGTAACAAGGAAAGAGTCAAAAAAGACTCAGTCCTGCTTGACAAATGTTATGGCACTCATGCGTATATATCAGAAACACACACAGAAATGTGAGAGTATTTATTTCTGGCAGAAGTAAATTTCCTGTATGACCCAACTTTGCCTTCCTCTTTGATGGCTTCCACAATCTTACAGCAGAGCTCAGTTTGAACCATTTCTGAAATACCTATGATTTACTAAACTCCTTCATTCAATAATAGGGGGAAAATCCAAGATAAAAGAACATTTGTTGCTTTGTACAAGCTTCCTGTCTCATCTTTGGTTTGCTCCTTGGGCAAAACATACTTCACGCTATTTGCTGAAAGCTAAGACACTATTTTACCAAGATAAAACTCACAGTGACAGTGAAGGAATAGCGGATCACACATGACATAACATTCACTCTTGAGAACTTTGGTGTAGGTCTGTAGATTGGAGTCTGACTTTAACACCACTTTCACTGAACTGTCCAACTTGTTTCTTCTTCTCTTAATTCTCAGTTTGAACAGAAAATCGACATTGTCTTGGGACTGAGTATGTGCTGATAAACAATTTTAGTCCACTGAGTAAATACGTCTTTGAACAGCTTGTAAAATATGCATTCTGTGTCAACACTGTGACAGATGTTATTTGGAGTCAGTCCATGACACAAAGCCATAATGACACAGATGTAGATGTGATTTGTTTTTAAATGTTATACAAGAATGGTGCCCAAGAAATAGAACCTTCAGTTATTCAGCTCATAGAGAGAAGACTAACCAGAAAACACACATGGATTCAGATATTGGCACATTCTAGTGACTGTCAGATCACCAAAACTTGTATTTAGTGCAATAAAAGTCTCAATAGCAGAAATGTGGGAGAAGGATCCGGGACTAAGATGCTTGTCTTTACAAACAATGGAAATGTATGAGGAACTTTGGCAAAGTTTTTCTTCTTTGTGAAGAAATTTCTGAGGAAGATTATGAGGAATCTTTCTGGAGAATTTCATGTTGGTTTTCAAACAGAGCTTAATGTCATACTTTGACAAAAGCTGTTGAACACTGATGAATTTACTGTAATTATACTGATGCTACTGTATCAAATTTGATATCAAACTCTCAAAAACATAGCCATCTAAGATTTCACATGACTTCATGCTTATATACTGATTTAAGTAACAGCAGCAAACAGCTCAAAAACCAATTCAGTCAACTGCAGGTAACCTGGAAGGGCAGATGGAAATCCCCAAATCTGACCACAGTATCATTTGTGATCTTGCACAGTCATCTGATGTATTCAAATGGGAATCTCATGCATTACGAAATGTGGGGATGCACAGCATTTATGAATCACTTATAATACACTCTATGAAAACTTGAGTGTGGGGAGACCTTACAGAAAGAAAAGTCATAGTTATCTATTCCTAATGTATAATTTCCTACTTACGGGGCCTTCTCCTTATGTAGAAGTTAGGTAGAAGTAATCCACATTGTTATTTAACAAAATTGTTTTCGTATTACAGAGTTTGCCAAGAGCCAATCTACAAAGAAACTCCATAGTGCTAGACAAAGTAAAATATAAGTTATAGATGAATTATTCAGGAAAACCTAAAGTTAAAACAGAGAAGACGGACAGAAGATGGAGAAAGAAGGAAGCAGAGCAAGATTTTTTGGAGTTAATTCAGCGATTTTTCTAAGGCGAACACTGATGGAAAAACTCAGTGGAAAAAAACTGGAAGGAAGTGGGACACACAAGCGAAAGACGGAGGGAAAAAAGGAAACAGGGAGATGAAATAGAATTGCAAGTGAAGCACTGTGAGAGCGGGAATTGAAAGCAAACCAGACAGTTAATAAGCTGAAGAGAAGTCTGGTCAAAAACTGTAGGAAGGCACCTGCACGCCCAGCAGCCCCTGGGCTGCCTGCTCCTGCAGTTGCTCCCACCCCAGAGCGTCTGTCTGATTGCTCCCTGCAGCTTTTCCCAGGCTCATAGGGAGAGGGTAGGAAAGGCATCTCTGGTGTTCTTTCCCCAAAGCAGGGGAAAAATAGCCCTGTTTTGTCGGACTCTTCTCATAAAACATGTTTTTGCTTCCAAGGTAACCCAGCTTAATGCTCTCTTTATCTCTCCTATGAGACGACAAAAGCCTCTTCAGACCAAGATAGCTGCCTGGTGCAGAGCCCTAGGCTGGTTGAGCCTTTCACTCCAGCTAGTTACATGACCATCATGCATGAGAGAGGCGGGCTAGATCATAAATCTGCCAACAGCTTCCTGCCACATACCCAAGAAGATGCACGCATTCTCCTTAAATACACTCAGAAGGAATCATAATATGGCTCAGCTCACTACAAAGCTGTGGGGAGTCGTGGTGTATGAACCTTGAAAGGCTGCTAGCATAGAGAGATACCCACAATTTCAGTAAGGACACAAGTAGGGCTTTGCAGAGCGGCTACTGAGGCTCAGGCATCTTTAGCCTGAGTGCTTACACACAGATACAGGTCATCCAGAGTTAATTTTGCAGCACGGCATTCCCAGGGGCTGAACTCTGTTTCCCATTTCCCCACCCATCTCCTCCTCCTCCATTCTCTCTCCCACTCCCCCTCTCTCTCTTGGCAGCATGGCTCATTCAGGAGCCAAACTGCAAGCAGGCTCCCCCTGAACTAAGGGTTAATGTTACATGAGGCAGCAGCTATCCCACAAGAATGTCTGATGGAGTTTCTGTACTTTTGCCACAGGATGATGCCATGTAGAGCAACTGCTCTACCCATCAGCCGCTCCCCTCCCCGAACTTGCTAAGTGCTTCACCTGTGTGTCCTCCCTATGGCTGTCTCCCAGGAGGTGGGAGCAAAGAGGTGCTGCTCTGCTTACCTCCCTGCAGCGCCTGTGGGGCAGCCGGCTGCAATTGCTCCTACTCTCATTCCCTCCACAGCATGGGGCATAAAACATAAACCAAGTTTTAATCTCTTAATGAAGGGCTCTCCAATGCTGCTCTGGGAATGCCAGGAGATCAGCAGTAACCACATCCTAGACTGTCACTTTCCTTCTGCAGTCTCAAAATGTAATTACTTGGGTAATGCATGCATCATAGGCAAGGCAGCCTTTCCCACCGTCCCTTAAGAAAACTTCCCACCCCCGCCCCCTTTCTGTCCCCTCAACAGAAAAATGTTTTGGCATATACAGGTTTATATACAGGTTTAGCCATATACATGTTGATTTTACCTTCTGTGCTGGGTTTTTTCATTTCTTCCACTCTTATGAGTTTCTTCCTGACTCTGCGAGTAGAATTTACCAGCTTGTGCAACCTCTTAAACTTCACCGACTCCTCTGTTTCATCATCGGATTGTTCTCTTGACTGGCAAAGAAACAAAGGGAATGTTAATAAAGTAGTTGTTCCACAGCTTGCTCCTTCAAGTCAAGTTAACCCAGTTCATCTGCTGCGCTGTGTCAATGCAGCTCTGTAACTGGTGTTATATTTTCAGCCCAGGTCAGAGAGAAACATTTAAATTACTGAGGGTTTTCTTTTTTTCTTTTTCGTTTTCTGAAAGCGTGACATACCATTTTGATTTCTAAATCTGTGCAACGTAAGATTCTAGGCATTGAAATGCATTCCTGCCCTCGTCTTTCTTCCCATGCATTGTGTAATAACTACTTCCACGTCCTCTCTCAGTACGTTTCAGGCAGGGCTCTTTCCCAGGGCTCTTCTTACCATACCAGTTACGCTCCTGTGGTTTGGGTCAGTCACTGCTCTGTCTGGCATCTCAGAACTCGCTGCTTAAACCTGGTTATAAACAGCTTCTCCAAACTGAAACTCTGTCATTGACGACTTCTCTTTTTCTTCCCTTGATCTTCCCAGAAAATCAAAACCAGCAGCACAAGAAAACGACGGGAAGGAAAAGGAAGGAGGAGACCTCATCTGCCTCGCTCAAGCTGCCACAGTTACAAAATACTCCTTTCCTCCTCCCTGCTCCCTGTGCTCCTCCAGAAGGCTCTCGAGGCTGGAATCAAGATGGACACAGCATTCCTCCAGCACTGACCAAGGGAAAACTCTGACCTTTTCAGATATACAGTGTAGTCCATATTCCCCAGCATCCCGTTTCGTTTTGCATCTGATCCAGTATGCTGAGTTCCAGCTGTTTTCCCTCAAGTATCAAACATTACGGAGACAAAAAAAAATTCTCCCTCTCCAGCAGCAGTGACACAACAAGCTGAAACAATCCATTCCTTGTGAACGAGAAGTCGGCTTCGATTTTCGAGCCAGATCCAGCGCTCGATGTGCTACTTCCTCTGTTTTAATCAGTTCAGAATGTGAGCGGCGGTGGGGGGAAGGGACAAGGAGGCCGGCAGGATGCACAGGCTTGGCCAGGACAGCCCTGGCACCGTGTGCTGCGCATTCCTGCATGCCACGGGCTCCAGCTGGAGCGCGGTGCAGATCGTGTACCTCACTTTGTGTACACTCACGGTCCCAGCCAGTCCACTGCATTCTTAATGGCAGGCTCTAAAACCTAAATGCAACTTCCTGTCAGCAGAGCTATCTGGCTTTCCAAGGCACTCTCATCCTTTTTCTCCTTCTCCTTAATTAAACTTTTAAAAAAGAAAAATCCCAAACAGATGCAAGCCAAAAAAAAGGGAATGAAAAAAATTAGAAGGCCACTCTCTCCTCTTCTCCAACAAAAATTCTGCCTCTGCTTAACCAGACACTGAATAAAACACAACCCAAATAGAAAATGCTTTCTGCTTTTCAAATGTACTTAAATATCAGGATGTGGTAATAACAGTGGGTGCCACAAGACAGGACACCAATTAGCAGTTGTATACGCACGAGTACATTTTCAAAGGCTCCAACAGTGCCTGAAGGAATCAGTGCCGCTTTGAAAGTCACCCTCGCAGGAACACATTTCACAGAGCCAGCAGAACCACACCAGAGCAAACGCCAGCCACTTTCTGCAAGGGCACTGCCAATTACAGATTTCCCACAAACTTCATGATAATCCAAAACAAGAAGGAATACCAAATGGACAACATATGGCAGTAGGAATTACCATTCTGCCATCCAAGAGCCGCAGGAATGCATTTATTATGGGTACAGACTGGATAGGTAATTAATAGTCTTCCTTCAGGAGAAATAAGGCAGTAGAGAGGAGTAACAGACTTGTTTATACCAAGATAAATTAAGCAGCAAGATGAGCATTAATTCAGAGATTACGGCTGGGACAACTTAGTGACATATCAAACAGCAAGACATACCCCAGACATATTTAGATATTTAGATAAGATGAAGAATGGATTATTGACTGTAATCAAGAAGTTCAGTCAAGACTTCCTAGGTCATTAAGCACATTCTGGCAAGCAACCATCATGCATGTGGACTCATGCAACTCTGCACTCCAGGTACATTTATTTTAAATGCAATTACTCTAAGCGATTGCTTTCCTTCATTACTTTGTGTCTGCCCTTGGTTTGTGAGGCTCCTGTTGATATAGAACTGTGAGCTCTGTGTGATTTGGAGAATAGCTCACAGCTGGTCCTCCCTCCCAGGATGTCACTGACGAATAAGAATGCTGCCTTGCAGAACAACTGGCCTGACTTTTGTATCATCAGTGTCCAAAAAAGACCTGCTGCCCCCAATGTCCTTTACAAAGATTCAACAGCAATAACAAAAGCTTTTACAATCTCTGACATTTGCATTCATTACTACCATAGAGAAAGCGAGTGCCAAAATAGCCTCCACACAAGGTACTGACATCCAACCCAAGTGGGTGGTACGGTAGATCCCCACCACACTTCAAAATAAATAAAGTGCCACCCTAATAAAGGCCTAGCTGGTATTTCCTGCCATTTCAGGACTTTCGGCACCCTTTGTTCCAGCAGCCAGGGTCCTTTATGTCCAGTGACAGACACTTCCTAGCGCCGATGCTCAGCTGGGAGAGCCGAGAACAGCCTGTATTTAACAACAGGAACCAGCGGATAATAGGCTGACTGAAAACTAAGTCAGAGTCTTTCTCCAGCAGTCTATTTCCTATCGTATCGGGTAGCAAGTGGCATGGAAAATCTCTGGTAAAGGAAAAGGACAGCTAAAAAGGTTACACAGAGAGGCCTAACACCATTACGCCAGTGGTGATGGTCAGGAAACTTTTTTCATCAAATAATGCTGATTCCTTGAAAATGAAACTGTTTTGAAAAATCATCACTTTTGATTCATTTCCTGATTTCCAAATGATTTTAGAAAAAAAAAACAAAACACCTTGAAATTATCAAAAGATTTCCATTTTGGCACATGGAAAACAGAGTTTAACTTTCCAGTTCAAGCAAAGTTTTCTTTCACAGCTAATATCAAACAGAAAACAGAAATGTAAAGCATTCAGGCCTCAATGACATATTTGGAAATTATCAAAACTTCGACATTTTGATTCATCCGGCTCATTTTTCCTCTCCAGCTTTCAAGACGACAGAATGGCCTTTTTTGGTTGCTTTTCCTGCCTTCGGACGGGAAGATCAGCCCGACCTCTCCAACCGTGGCGGGCTGGGAAAGCGGCCTCTGGTGCAGCCCTAGCAGCTGTGCCCTGGCAGGCGGCTGCACTGCCGCTAGCCCTCAGGCCCACTTCCTTCTTCTGCCTCCGTTAAAGTGTTTCAGCATGCTGCGGCACTACAAAAGGACAGACATAACCTGTTAAAAAGGGGAATGATGTGTCTGCAGATGGCGAGGCTGGGCTAGGCAGGGAGGCCCGCTGAACCTGGGTGTGCAGGGCTGTCCCGCTGCCCCAGGCCGTGGCATGGCTGTGGGGCTGACGGAACAGCGCGGGCCTCTCGGCTGCCCTGCATGCCGTGGGTTCAGGCCTCTCTGCATGCTCCAAGGGGAAAACAAACGGATTTGCAGTACTGTAAATAGGAACAACTTAGCTTCCATCTCCTCTGCTCCCAAGTTTTCCATCCAAAGGCCCATACGGCTCAACTTTTAATTATTTTGGCTAATACTGTGTGTAGTAATTCTGTGGTGAATGCTTAAGTGTTTCATTTCTGGTTTCCACAGCAACATTACATCAGATTGCAGACAGCTGGCTCCACAGTCCTAAACCATAACAAATTGGCCAAGCCAACACACAAAACTGCGTTTGCTTTAAAGAGATAGCGCTGCCGGGGAGCCAGCGCGGCCGGCGGGGCCCCTTGGCGGGGCTGGCCGGGCGGAGCCGCCTTCCCGCTCGCCTTGGAGCAAGTGTGTCCCCGACACATCTGCAGTGCTCTCACGGTGCAGAAGGCTGCCAGCTTGGAGAGCTCTGCTGCACAAGTGCGTGCAGGGCCACAGGGAAATGGGGACTAAATTAACAGCATCTGTAAGCACCCAGGACTGCACGCGGAGGGCGGCAGCCACCACGTACCGCATGGCTGGGAAACTGCAGGGAGGCCAAGGCCTATCCCCACCACACAGCATTTCGACGCTAGCAAAGGCAGCTGTCAGCCTGCAAACAGGTTCTTAAACCTGTCAGAGACTGATTCCCTCTGCCGTTCCTATCACCTTATCTGTTTGGATGGCCTTTCCTACCTGTGCATCTCTAAATGCCATGCATTGCCTCGCACGTAACATCAGAGTAAAATGCCATATGTCCAGGAACAAGTATGAAATTAACACATGCACTTCGATATTCTGCTCCTCTTTGCTTTCTCTAGTGCTTTTTTCATGCAGGCTTTTTCACTGCTGCCTGCTCTGGAGGGAAGGAGCACGCCTGGTTCTCTAGCTGCAAAACATCCAGCCCCTTCAAATCGCCACAGAAAGAACAACGTACAATCCTAGCCTCTCCCACTGGACAAGTGCTTTACACGCACACACCTACCCCTAATTAGGATGCTTGGAATTAACGGGCCAAATGTGAACCAGAAGCAGGCAGCTAGCCTTCAGCAGGACTCTGTTTGGGAACACTACAGGGTTATGGCAGCAGCCCTTAAAAGCACGAGATATGCAAAACCCACTGGACGAGTCCGAATAAAAATGCCTAAGAAACATCAGGACAAGAGGCAGTTAAAGCTTTCACAATTGATTATTCTTTATCAGTTCCACAAACAAAAACATACATGACTTTTGCATGAGCTGTAGGAAGCCATTTAAAGGAGTGTTAAACATTAACAACCCACTTTATGTTCAGTAATCGCCCACCCCCAAACAGAAACCTCTAGGAAATTTCCCATCTAAGTAACTGGGAAATCTCTTAATATCCAATTAAGCCCAAACTGCAATTATTTTTAGATATCAGACAATTCTTGTCCAGCAAAGTAGGCAAAAATACACATGCAAACTTGCAACATACCACATCATCCACCTCTTACCAGCTTATTTCAGAATTACACGCTCTACTATAAATGCAAAGAGATTTTGCTGTTCCTTTTAGGAGACGTGGCTACACGTGTCCCTTCTTCTCTCTCTCAAACAGCCTTTACATCTGCCAAAAAAAACAACCGTTCTAACTATTCTTTTTTTGTATTAAAGATGCCTGGATAAAGTCAGCGACAGGAAAATAGAACAGAAAAGAACTTAAAAGCCCAAGGAAAGGAAGAGAAAAACTGAGAAAAGCTATACATGCAGTGCTGTGCCTAAGAATAACCACACTGACCTTTTCTCTTCCTCCCTCCCTGAAACAGGAGGCAGATCCTCTCCACATCACGCTACATGCTCAGTGACTTACCAGCTTCGGCATTTATAGGCCTAAAGCTCAGTTTCGAGTAATTCCCCCTGAGTGCTCAACTGCTGTCAGCTTCGTAACCCTGAAATTTAGGATTAGACCCTTCTTCTTAAGTATTGCATTCGCTCAGAATCCTGCGCACAAAATGCCTCTTCTCTGGAGTTACATTATCAGACACCAAACTGGCTCTGATTTCAGCACTGAATATGTAAAGAAGAAAACAAGCGCGATGCTGGACTCAATTAGCTGTTTTCTGCTCACTGATTGATTTCCCCAGTTACTCGCGAGCTGCATAACTTGCAAGAAAGGCATAAGTCATCAGCTTTAAGCAAATCTTCTATTCACCACAAGGAAAAAGGGAGTGTTGTACATGGCAAACAATCCCTGTTTTCACTGACGAAGGCTTGCTGACCTCTTGCTGGCCTCCAGTTCCTTAATTACTGTCTATGGAATTTCAGTTAAAGAAAAAAAATACAGAGAATCTCTGCAAAGCCAGGACGACAACTGACCCTCAAACACGACCACTAGAGAGGAGGCTGTGTCTATAGGAAATAAAACTTAAGACATTTACCAGGCTTTTTATTTTCCGTTTCAAATTCTTTCTTAAAAAAGACCCCCTGATAATTTCCCTTTATAAAGGGCTAATTTGACAAAAAAAAAAATAAGCCAGCTTTCATGTTTTTTAAATTAGCATGCTTAAATAATTTTTTTTTCCCTGGTTTGCAGTGCTATAAAAAAAGAACATCACTACGAACTGGAATGGCAAACGATGTTTAATTCAGAAATCTCAGACTGGTCTAGAATTAGGCACAATGTGGCTTTATGAAGTATTGTAGCATGACTTTCAACTTCTCCTCCTAGGCTGGGCTCATACCTCTCTGCCTAAGAAACAGACTCTGAGATGCTCAAGTAAATTACAGTCAAGCATATTGAATCCCAGACCTTGGGACAAATCCAGAATCTGGGCAATTCTACCCAGAGCACAAGAAAACATGGACTAAACCTCTGTCAATTAGGAGCAGTGCTACCCAGTGTTGGGAAGTAATAGCAAAGGCATACTGCAACAGCACCCTCTTTACACCAAAAGAAGATTTCCCTTACTCACAACAATGCCTTTAATGGCCAGTTAATCTGGGTTCGTTCCAGATCAATCACACAGTGAAAATACAGCAGGACTTAATATCTACTTCCTTTGATGATCGGCTGATTTTAAGGAGCCACTGAGCCAAATATCCTTCTTCAATTTTCTCCATCTGTGTATTAACAACAGTGCAGCTTTTCTATTCCACAGAAGTCATGTAAGCTAGATTTAGCCGGCATATTGTAGCTGGGTTCTTACCCTTGAATTACTTCAGCCCCAAAACTCTAATGTAAAACCCCATGGAAAATTCTAAGCTTTGGATAAAACCAGCTAGTGTTCTCCAATTTCAATAACATAGCAGTCCACATCAAGTGAAACATGACAGCAACTTCCTTGAAACGTATCCCAGATTCTCCTAAAGTTCACGGCCATGAGTGAAACTGATCTAAGTTTTGGGCTTGCAACTTGAGTTTTGAAGGTTTTATGTTTCACTAAGAAAGTTTCAAAAACCTCTAATCCTTAGAGAGGCTGCTTATAGAAAAATGTGTGAAATTCTGATGTGATAATCTACACCATATTCTGAGGTTATAATAAAAGTACCCAAAATGTTAATGAAAATTGCAAGAGGTCATAAAAGTTTTTGCCACTTCACAAAATTAACTGAAGAGCACAAATTGCAAAGACTGTGTAAGTCCAAATTGTGTAGTGGTAGTGTTAGCCCCCCCAGGTAAGGTGAACAAAGCAGCAATCCTAAGTCTGCCTTTGGTCTGTGGTTACTTACAAGGAAATCAAAGGAGAGTCCAACAGCTACTTTGGTGAAAGATATATTACACATTAGCTGGTGACGACACTGCTTGCTGAAATTAGTGGGAAATATTTGTCATAAGCAACCAGAGCACAAAAATTTAATTCTCCCTGGAGGTCTGTCTTGATACTAGAATAGCTGCTTAGGCAAATTCCTAGATGTTAACTGTTTCCAGGTTTTAGCTAAATAATTTTGAGAAGCACACTGCTGACATTTGCATCTGCAAGCCAGATACATTTCCTCATGGTGAACTGTTTCTCTCGCTAATGAGAATAATTAATTTTAATTACATTACAACTGCACTCGTACCACTTGTCATAGGTACATTTGGCAGAATGAAACTCTGCGTTACATTACTTTCTATTTGTTACATTGCAGCATTCCTTTCCAAATCTCCTGCAGACTCTTCTATGCATGGGAAAGAGAGTATCTACTTCATTTTGTGTATTGGCACAGCTCAGATGGCCTGGGGAGAATCACTACTCTTCAGTGTAGACTGTATTACTAATGAATGGAATACACCACTGGCCCTGGAAAACAGCCTCCAAGCATTTCAGAAAGCCAGCAGAGGAAGGGCAATGTACAAAATACAGTGAAAATTCTCTTCAGAGATTGTTTAGGGAAAAAAACAACTAATGAGAGCCCATTAGCAAAGGGTGTGGTAATTCAAATCACATTCCTGTAGTATTTTTGAACAATCAAACTATTAATGCTATCGCTCTAAGTGTGAGAAGTAAACGCCAGCAGCGGGAAGGAGTAGGGGGACAAGTGGTAAACGACAGGAGCGCAGTTAAAATCATGTATTGTACCACAAGTAAAGATTATTCAGCCTGGATCTGCCAAATAGGGCAGTGAAACGCATGGCTTCTGAGATTCTTAATTCATGAACTGAGCAAGGTTTTGTTCCAGTTTAATAGGCTTGGTCTCCTAAAGATGAGGGCAGGGAAACCACATTATGGATTACAGCATCTCCTGCTGGCTGATGTAAGCAGTGAGAATGGTCACAGGAAAAAGCTATAAAGCATGGTCTTCCACCCTCTATGTAAAACTCAGAGAAGTTAGGCAGTTCCCCAAACGCCAAAAGGTATAAAAGACAAAGTAAGGTATTAGAATGTATATTCAATTAATTTGCCTTCCACCTCCCAGCCTCCCGAAATATGTGGCCAAGCATTTTTTGGTGAAGTCAGTCAACAGGGCTTGTCTGAATGCAGTCAGAACAGAAGTGGTTATGAACATGCTTAATCACAGTCACTGCTTGTGCGTTACTGCAAGCTCTCTTCTGAGTCACGATAGCAGAACGACTTTTCTTAGGCTAATTACATCCAGTCTTCACATGCGCAGGAGCAACTCCTGCTGGCAGAGAACAGGAGGTGTACTTGGGATAAGTTGCAGCCAATTGCTCTGCACAACCCTGTGGTGACATTTTTTAGCCCCACCAGCTAAACAGACCCACACCTAGCTAAATTATATCTGATGACAACTTGGCAGATCTTCCATGGTAAGTAATCCTTAGAGAAGTGATATAGTTTTATTCCTAAATAGGTGCATTTCTTCTCCAAATTCTAAAACGTTCTAGAGAAATTCAGACCAAATAGGTTAAAAGAAATCCAAAACAACACAACCAACATCTCACAGTGTTTTTCAAAACAATATATAAACACAGCTGTGGTCTCCCACTCTGCACAGCCCTGATCTAACTTGAAACTTTGTGTTGTGTCCTGGAAACTGTAATGACGATTTGCATTTTTCTCATGAAGGCTTTTGTGTTACTACACCCATGGGAAACTTTGCTGCTATGCATGGACAGAGATGGGGGAAAGACCGTAACAAAAGATACAGCTATTCTTCTGCTACTAGATTCCAATGCGAGGTGCTCGACACCACCCCTGACTGAGATCATTGGAAAATGAGGACAGCCAGTGCCTCCCAGGGCAGGTCCCCATGTTAGCTCTACAGTGTGGGACTTCTGCATTTTGGAGCTGTGTCTTATTATTGGCTCTTTCTTCATCGTGACTATTAATAGCTGCTGACGATATTACAGAAACTTGAATATGAGTAATAAATATACCATCCAATACAATGAAGGACATCAGTTCCTTTCAGGAGATCTTAAGACAAATTGGGTCACTAGACTCTTCAGAGCAAGGATGAATGCAGAGCATTCATTCACAGCCATGCTCAGTGTCAGCTCCCCTCTGCTACTTCAAGCAGCACACAGGGCCTGAAGGCAGCAACAAGATCCCCAAGAACTGAAACTTAGAAACATCCTCTTCCACCCTCAAGCCTTTCAAAGAACAAATTGACTTATAAAAACTGGTAGATCCTCCAATAACAGCAAAAACAGGCTTAATAGTGCACAGCTTTCAAAATGCTCCAAGTATCGATGTTGTTATAGTTTAAACACTACCGTTTAAAGTTATAAAATCTAGTCCTACCCTAGTCTCCATTCATATCTAAAACTCATTTATTAGCTTCCATCTTAGCTTTAAAAAGTTAAAAAGAATGGACTTTTTCTATTTTCTATAATATACTTCCATATAATCAGCAATAATAATGTTAACAAATGGCTAAATGACTCAAGAATCCATCAGTAATAAGAATAAAAATCAATTTAAAAAATGCTGCATTTAGAAAACATCAGCAATCTGAATCACTGAAATACAGCATAACTGAATAATATGAATTTGCTGTAGTTACGTTTGCTGTATGGTAGTCGGTGCTACAGAAGTTATATTGTAATTATTTCTTTCTTCCTACTCTTGCACTTATCAAACAATACAGTAATAACTGTTGTGGGGCAGGGATAATTCTATCAGACTTGGTCTTTTATTAGAATTAGTTTTATACCAAGAAGTGAGCAGCTGCATAGGTAGCACAATCCTGATTCAACAGCTACAGCATGTCACCAACTGAAATGAATAGGACCCAAACTCCATGCTAGTCCATTATTCTGCTTTTCACAATGCTAGTAGATACAAAACCAATATTGAATACTCTTTCAGCTTTCAGCCTTATTTAATGACTTGGCGAATAAAAACATTCTCAGGAAATAATACAAAAAACAGGAACAACAAAAGACTATTTTGGTCTAGCTAGACCTATCTCTGTGTGGACTTGATTTGCTGCCTTCTACTACAAGATGGAACAATGGTAGATGGGAAAGAGCAAAAACGTGACTGGAAGTTTTCCTGAGCAATGGCCTCGCTGTAGAAGATCTGCATTGCTAACCTCCAGTTTTGCAGAACTGCTGTCACTCACTCCAGAGAAAGCAAACAGGGTGGAAATTTTCTACTATTAGGGGTGCCATGCCGGCAGTCTTAGGTGAAGTTTTCAGAAGGCAGGCGGAAGAGCATTGCTGCTTTCTCTCATTGCCCACTCCTGGGCCGTACTGCTAGAGGGAGATTTTTATAATTTCTTTTTATAAATTTTAAGATCTTTCTACTGAGGCTGACACAATGGTAGACAGCAGGAAGCGGGGTTCAGAGGCACTGACTACGGCACTTCTCAAGTAAAGGCATGTTATGCTACCTGGACGCCTACACTAATGAGCTTTGGGTGGCTGACCATTATTTGATGATCAAAACTGAAGCACAAAAGCCCAACGAGACCAACAAAACAGTTCAGTCCAGGGATAATTACAACTTTATTAACTTGCATCTACAGAAGCTGTCAGTGAAGTTAATTAGTGGTTTGTTTCAGTGACAGCATATGTATGATACACACACTTCTGCCACAATTTCCCTCCTCCTCCTTTCTTTTCCCCCATTCCCACATTAAATATGATGACTGGTACCAATTAGCAGTCTTTCAGCAGAGGGCACAGAAAGGATTTATACGGGCTTCTCCTAACACCGGTCCTCCAAGCAGAGCTCTGAAGATGCAGCAGCTCTTCAGGCTTCCACTTTAGACGGACAGAGAATTTCAGTCCCCAAAGGTTATCAAAAGAGTTCCTATCTTTAAGGAAGCATAAAAGGCACCTCAGTAAATGGAAAGAAAGCGATAATTTTAAAATCCTCTTTCCCTGGACTTTCTGACTCCTGAGGACAAATAGGGCCTTATCTAAAATCCAGAAAGGGATTCATTTGTAATCTGCACCTGTTTTACATCTCAACACTTGGCAAAAGGCAATGTAAGCTTGTCTATAGCTACTGTGAGCAGCCTTTGTTTCAAAAAGAGATGAAAAATAAATATTCAGAAACCAATTTGTTAAAAATGATGAGGCATTTCAGACTTGATACACCCGACTAAGAAGAAAAACAGTTTCAACTGCACTCCCATTAGTAAATAAATAATACACATACTTTGTTGCAAAACAAAGGGAAGGCAGTAGGGAGGTTGAAAGCTAGCAACTGCTCTGAAGCAGCAGAGAACCAAGGCAACTACTGGCTTGGCAAGGCTTTTGTTTGTTTGTTTGTTTCTTATGAGCAAATAAACAGGACAAAGAATTAATCGCACAGTAATGACATCAAACTGCCTCCTTCCGGATGCTGAGGAGATGACCCTTCAATCTTCTGATCATCTGTAGGATCTAATTTTAAAAGAGTATGAAATGCAAGTTTCCATTCCCTGGTATAGTAATTTAAAAGAGGAGGGGGTGGGAAAAAGAATCTTTAAATCTTAAAAACCAGGTAAGTATCAACACCAGCAATGTTAGTCATAAACACATAACAGTTATACATGCTAAATAATAAGTGTGGGTTTTCTTTTTCTTTTTTCTTTTTTTAAACAGAAGAAAAAACAACAGCCAGTGCTATTTGCCTGTTAGATGTTATCTCATAGGTAGCTGTTCTTATCTTGTGGGCTAACCTGGCTTTTGAATCACCTAGACATTTAGAGACCACCAGATGTTCTGCTTCCATTTCTAGATTGTCCAAATGCTTTGTTTTTACCTTTTTTCTTTCTTCTTGAAATATTGTTACCGGGCAAAGCTAGACAATAAAAACATAATGACCCATCCTCACAAGTCCTCCTAACTACCAGCAGGTCTCTCTGCCTGGGAAGGTAAAACAAGAAGTGGAAAAAAAAGGAAAAGCCATTATTACTAGCGTTTTGATCTCTCTTAAATACCCAAGGCTATTGAATGAATGCACAGAAAATAAACTAAAAATTATGTTTTTCCTAAACTCTCTCAATCTGCAAGTATCCCGCAATTCTCTTTTATCATTTGTGTTTACAAAATGACCAAGTATGATCACAATGTTCCATTAAAAACTGCCTAGTAACAGCTTGGCCATAAGACATAAAAAACAGAGATCAGAAAAAATGCCAGCTGAATCAGAAGAGTCATTGCCCAAGGAGCTCTAATTCAAACCAGAAACTTCAATTTCAGTGACTCATGTTTTAAATTACTTTCTGAGGCTAGAAGGCAGTGGGCTATCTAACAGAATGTTTCTAATATATGGAAAAACATCTTCACTTCATGGCCTCTATAAAATGAGTATGGTAGTTCTCTCGTTTTCAAGTTCGCAGAGAACAAATCACACAAATGGCACTGAATGTCAACCGATTTGGCAAAGCAAGGGCCTGAACACAGAACCATCTCTGTGCCTCTCAAAACCTGGTCATTTCAGATTAATAGAGATGTCCTTTGGCAAAACAGTCTGGGTGAACATATGCCCTATCTCTAGATATATCTGATACTTTACTCTAGTTGGTTTCCTCCCTCTTGCATGTCAATTATAGCCCAGAGTCCTTCACCCCAGTTAACCCTAGTTGCTTTCAGGTCCACTAAGAAAGAAGCCAAGCTGATATTTGTTCTAACATGATCTTTTGTTTATGCACATGAACTCCTTGCTCTTCCTCTGAAGGCAAGCAGTTTCACAACTTCTGTTAAATGCAACCAGGATAAAAATTTGCAGCCAGGGCAAAAAGCTGGAGAGCTACAATGGAATATAGATCCCTCACTGAAGTTAGCAGTAAGATGGTTCAAATCCTACCAGAACAGCAGAGAGATGCAACAGAACTCTTGGCACAAAGAGGAAAGACAGCTTACGAAAATAATTTTAGAGAAAAGGTGCCAAGCTGCCCCATTAGGGAGCAAGTACTGAGTCATGTTTTGTCCTCAGGAGGTACACGCAGCTTTCAGTAAATTCAACACAAACAGAAACCATTATAAGAAGTTTTAAGAGAGAAAAACTCAGTATCCCTCTGAGATTTTACCAAAGTAAATGAGAATTTCATGGCTTTTATCTTAGCCAAAGGCCGTAAGAGGTGACTATCCAGGATTTAATTACTAATGAGGAAAAAGATCCAAGACAGCTTTACCTGGCTAAACAACCAACGTGGAAGAGTCAGGATCCTTCTTTTCATATTCTTTGCACATTTCTGATATAGCAGAACATAGCAGAAAGCAACATCAGCCCCCCTCTGCTCCCCATCTAACTGAAAATGGGCTTTTTTTTCCCTTCAATACAAACAAGAAAAATCTTTCTCCACCGCAAAATATTTTAAACATCTCATAAAATGACATAGCATTCCTCTTTTCATTTAGGGAGGAGAAGTTAACTCCGCTGCAGTTAGCAGGAAATTCCATTGACAATAAAATAAATAAATCAATCAATGGGCTTAAAAGTCTATGATTCAATTATATGGGTTACAAAGAGCTTGGATTTGACAGCCGAATGTATTCCTCTGCAAGATTTATCTGTGAACTTTCAATTAGAGAAATGAAGTGGAATAAATTACTCAGTGAAAATGAAGATATTTGGAAGGAAGAATTAATTAATTCAGTATGGCAAGACACAAAGACTGGTGCCCATAAAAACAGGAGAAGCTACACAGCTCAGAAGTAAAAACAAGGGAGGAAAGCTGCCTTACTACTTATGGAGCTGCCAAAAGCTGCAAATTGTGGGCTGAGAGTTAGCAAATGCAGAGCTAGAACCGTTTGAAAGCAGCAGGCAGCTAGGACTTAGCCAGACCCTCAGCTAGGATGCATCAGTAAGGGTTAGGAAGGCCTGAGAAACTCTGGTGATTCACAGTAACTGAGAAGTAAAGTGAAACAATTCTCTCCAAACGTTCAAAAAAGAAAAAGAAAAAAAAAAGAAAAAGAAAAAAAAGACCCCTTTCAGTGCATTAAAAAACAAGAGACATTATATAATAATCCATTTAAGTGTACATCAACAGACCCTGAAGATTTAAAATCCCCATTAAAGATTTTCTGTAGAGAGGTAAGTGAGGATACTTGCAATGAAAAACGTTAAACATTAAATGATAGCAGGGAGCTGTATCAAAAGGACAGGTACTTACATTACAGTTGGAAGACCCATCAAATGTTGAGTAAGAACCATCAGGCCAGTCTGTAGCATCTACAGTACTTGATTGCCTGTGCTGAGATTCATACTCCTTCAGCTGAAATTTGAGAAGACAGAGCACATTTTCCAGTGAGAAGAAGCTATCAATCTTCATCAAAATTGCAAGAGTTAATGCCCTTTCACTTTTTCCCCAGTATCATTATGGAACTGGGAAAATCAAAACTTCTGCATTCATTTGACCTACACTGAAGATCAGGGACCAACTTTTATAATTCTACAACTAGAGACCATTACTAGCATTTTCCAATTAAAGTCTTAATACATACAACCAATCTCACTGGAGTGAAATTGTTGAGAGGATCATGAAGAAATGATGATTAAAAAAAAAAGAGTTGTTGACAGTAGCTCAGACCACTAGAGGGAAACAGTACCAGCACATATAGTAAATATTAAAGATTAGGTGGACTCCTCCTGCAAAATTTTTGACAGCAAAGATCCCAGTATTATCTATTATCTTCTGATAATTTTATATGTGTGGTTTTTTTGTGTGCGTATGATGTGATTCTTAGCAAAGCAATATTTTCCTGAGACAATAACATAACTTTATCTTCCATGATAATCTATTTCAAGATGTAGGGTCAGTAAAGACAATTCACTCGATTACTAATTCACAATTCAGCTCATGCTCTGTGAACCTCAGGTGCCCGTGCAGAACACTCTGTGCTCAATCTTGGTATTTTCCACAAGGGAAGAAAATTAAGAGCCATGTAGAAATTTTAGCATTGGCCTTTTAGCTCCTGAATAATTAAAATCTCAGCCCTATATTTGCAAAAACACAATACTTTCCAGTTATTTTTCCTGTTGTACATCAAAATTCAGATTTCGTAAAGAAACACTTGCAACTTTGATGAAATATAGTGACTCGCACAAGCGTTTTGATTTTAATGTCAAATGCCAAAAATGGCTGAGTACATTCTCCTGAAGGCTAAAACAAAATACCCTCTTTTTGGCTAAAACACAAGCAGAATAAATTTCAGCCTAAAACCGTTTTAATTACTGAAAATAGAAGCCTTCACTCAAACTGCCCTTCAGCCATTAGCACCAGGGAAATAAGAAAAAATGCATGTGTTTTGAAGAAAATAAGACAAGCATAGCAAAACGTGAAGCATTCCTTTCAGTATTTAAACAAATCTATGTACATGCATGATAAATAAGGGCTAGTACAGGCGGCATTCATCTCCCCTTTGCTTTAGACATCCGCAATGAAAATGTCTATACTTGAGCTTTTTCTTGATTGGCACCCTTTACTGCCAATGGAGAGAAGCAAATGCTTTTAGGACTTGATTCATTTGCCATACATTAGGCACCTATTTTTGGCTAAGCTAAATCTTGCTTTTCCCATAAACAAGGGAATTGCTATCTAATTTATGCTACCTAGAAAGATGGGACAAACAGGCAGCTTTTACCTCCTTCTCCTACGTTTTGTGAGCAACTGGAAACCCCAAATTGGTGTATCCCTCATCATAAAACATGTTTCTCAGGAAAACTGAAATGTGTATTTATCATACCCTGGCAAGTGCTTCCTCAATAGTGATCATCTTCTCTTTGACCATCATCATCAGCTGGATCCGTTCCTCATCACTCATTGTGATCTCACTGGCCACGTACCCTACATCCTCTCCTGCAGAAAAAGGCACATAATACGCACGTGTAAGTAGTCATGCACAGAGCAGGATATATTGGAACCAGATTTTATGCAGTCTCCTTGGAATCTGGTCACCATACAGATCAGGATGATCAGAACAGACCCTTCCCAGAGCAGTCTCGTAGCATGATTTGAAAGAACTAAATGATTCGTAAATAACTAAGCAAGAATAGGAAGTAAATTAGGGCTAGAAAACCCATGTCTATTCTGACACTGAAATCAAGACAGTATGAGAAGGAAAAATAAAACATGATTGCTATCACACAGTTATTGACCCTGAAGAATCAAAAGAGAAAGCACTAATGCCAGCAAAGTCCTGAACTCAGCCCCAAGGAATACTGTGGTCAGCTGAAAGAGTGGATGGGAAGCCCTTCCAGGAATGGCGTGCTGAGTCCTCTCAGCTCTGCTGCAGACTGGCCATGTCCCCCAGTCTGCCCAGCTATCTAGCTGGCTATGAGCTGTCACAGAGTGCTGGAAATACTTGGCCTCTAAACTCCAGGACCTCACTTTCTGGTATGAGCTTGGCATGCCAGCACGGGTAGTTAAGAACGTGCCTTGAGAGCCAACAGGGACCTACATTTTGCTGAGTATAAACGTGATCTTTTCAACCTCAAAAGCAGGTTCCTATCATTTTTCACAATCCAACTGAACACAGTCATAACGATGTAGGGAAGCATCTGTTTGCAACAGAAGGATCTAACAGATACACATGGGGAAACAGAAATTTTCTTTGTGAAGAAAAATACTTAAAGCAATGCACAGCTGCATCTTCTGGAGAACTAGAGAAAGAGACCTGACAGTTTAAGTGGAATCAACCCTACATTTTCACTATTCGCCAGGTGCACTTTTGCTACTCCTTCTTGGAGTGTCTTTTCCTGCAATGAGAAGCTAGATTAAAGCCTAAAGCAAACATGTCAATGTAGCCAAGTGCCAAAGAAAGGAAAAACACCTAATCAAAACAGATAAGCATTTCTCCCATCAAGTCAGAAGAAAAAGCATCTTATTCATTTTTATGTGTTATTTGTAAGCATCTATTAACTGCATCATTTTGTACATGTGCCATCACTGACAATCAGGACCGAAGGTGTCCCAACTTCCAGGTCCACAGATCTGTGACTGCCATGCTGCTACAAAGAAAATTTAATCTTTTGTGAAGTTGGATAATTGCATTTTATACGGATAGGTTCAAAAATTCTTTAAAAAGATTTACCTTTTGAAGACTGCCTCATTAGTCCTTTCTGGCTCTTTCGGAAATTCTGCCAGAAGAACTTATTTTTCTTTTTCCAGTCTGCTTTCCCTAAGAGGAAATTAGGGAGGGGGAAAGAAGGGAAAGGGGAGAAGAATTTCAGAAAGAAACATTAGCTAGTAAACATTAGAAAGTATAATTTGAAAACTTCTGTAAGTCAAAAACAAGAACAAAAAAAAAAAAAATCAAATCTTCCATTTTTCTTGATTTATTCTGTATTGGAACTATGCAGATGTGGCCATTTCAGGGAAATGCACATATTCTTTTATAATTGCCAATGCTATAGATGACCGAGATAAGCCAATAACTCACATACTTTGAATTATAAACACAAAATATTTTACAGTCATTTTGTTATCTGTTATAGTCTCCAGTCTGTTGATATCTGCTGATAATGTCAAGTTTTGAAGTGTTTTTGAAGTATTTTATTGGTTTATTCGCTTCAGATGAAGTGCAATTATGCAGCCTAAGCCACAAGACAGATAAGGAATTTTCTAATATATGTTTGCATATCTATGTAGAAAGCAAACATTTCACATATACAAATACACACGTGCACATACTGTTTTTACTTGGCATGAGAAATTTCATGAGACCATCAGCTACAGCTGACTCTTGCTCCCTGTATGCCTTGACTGTACAAGGCTGGGAATGTATGTCCATTAGTATCAGATCTGCATATTGCTTGATGACCCAGAAGCGAATTATTTATTCTAGAAAGAGACAAGATTCGGAACAAGGGAGGGCATATAACTGTGCTCTGTTGAATTAACCAGTGCACATGCTACGAAGCTCATGCCATCTGCAAGAGAACATACTGTGCCTGATCTGGCAGAAATGCTACTGATACAGAGCTACTTCATCCTTCTGTTTTTGAAAAATTCAAATGAACAGTTTAATTTGTGCCATTGCATTTCAGCATATGACTATGGTATTTTGCATCTTGCCCTTGAAGCTCCAGAGTTGGGTTTATTAACACTCTGAAACACAGCTTAATTTTAGACTGTGAGGAAATGACCCTAGAAAAAAATTAAAAACAAACAACTCCCTCACCCCAACTTTTCTAATGAATAAAATAAACTAAAAATAAAAAAACCAATAACCTATCCAGAATTTTATCCGTTTAACTAATGAGTCAGCATAGCAATTTGAACTAATTATGGCAAGCCAGAAAAAAGTATAAGACAATAGAAAACAGATATCTATTTAAAAACACAAAATAATACAGAAACAAACAATGAGACTCTGGCATGACATGCACAAAAGTTACAAAAAACCACAGTTATTCAGTGGCGGTGGTAAGTTTCAGAATACGAACGGATAGGCTAATTGTGAACTAACAAATAATTTGAAATGCAGTAGAATAAGCCAAAAGCAGCACATTTGTCACATGATTATGCTGTCTGAGCAGTCTCCGAGATCACTGAGACCCCCAGCATCTCACTATTAAAGCTCCAAAGACTCGCCCCACCTCGCTCCCCACTCCCAAATGCTGCTGACTTCTGCTGGCATTGTGTTTACTCAGCACTTCACATCCTAGCACAAGCAAAACTGAAAACCTGCTTAAGGCTTCAATTGAAGTATCAAATAAAATGAAATATACTGACCTACAGAGCCTTCTTCTGAACTTGATTTATGAATGGAGAACCTGGAACACGAAAGAGAAATGGACTTATTGATGCAGACTTCTCACATTTCATGGGAGCTGTCTGATTACAGTAAATTATAGTTTCCAAACAATACACCATGGTCTGTTTTCTCTTCCCCTTTCTTCCAAAAGCAGCAAGTTGGAAACAAAAACAAAACTCACTGGTCTGACCACAGTAACTGAGTTCCCCTCTGAAAGCTCAGAAACAAGTCTTTTGTGACCAGCACAGCAAAATATAACACTGACAAACTTACGGTTAAGCCAAAAGCATCTAGGAATCCCTCAACAAATACTTTTTCACATACTTCCCTGCCTTGCATTACATTGGCTGCCTTAGAAACTGTGCCACTGGGATGCTGTATTTAGGTTTATAACAGTTTTTTTATTTGTTTTTCAACTGATAACGCTTTATAAATATGTACATTAAACTTCCAGAATGCCACTGTGAGGAAGTCAGGAGTAGAAATTTAACAAGGTGAGGAAAACTTGTCCAGATCCCATGAAGTGGGACCAAAAATGACTGGAGACTGCAACTGCCTCCCACTGATTCCCTTCTGTGTGCACTTCCACCAGTTTACGCTCCCTAACTCAAAAGCTAGAGAGATTTATTTTAACAGAACACAGACTTTACAAACAACCCAGTAAAATAGTACATAAGTCTTTTGTTCTCAGTCTTTATGTTCATTGAATCAGTTTTCCATGTGGGATTCCAACTCAGCAGCAACGGTTCATTGTGGGATCTCTGATGAGACATCACTCCCCCTTCACTTCTTTTTTTTTTTTTTTTGTCTATGCAAATGGAGCTAATAGAAATTAAGAAATCTTCTGAAATCCTTTGAAGTCTTCCTATGGGAATCTCTACCCAAGCTAAGCCAAGCCAGTGAAATGACTCTTGCCAGTTCCAACGGCTTTGCTTGAGGCTCCAAGTGCAAAACATTACTGCAGTGTTTTTGCTGAGAGCTCTGCCCTGTAACATTACAATGCCCTACTGTGCTGTGCCTGTACTGTATCCATGCAAAATGGAAACACATATATCCCAGCATACCAAGACCTCAAGCCAAATCATTCTGTAAATGAGTCCATGTAATACACACATCATATTCTAGTTGCTGTCCACTGTGTTTGCACAGGCTCCTTGCATTTTCCTAGATTCCCAGAAGAGGGCAATGAAGAATTTTTGATAAATTCAATAAACCTCTTGAAGGAAAATTTTAGTTTCAACCAGTTCAGAATTTAAAAGATGTAAGCAATTACCGGCCAACATTTTGTAAGCATGAAAAACACCCTTGACAATTTGCAAAGACATCATTAGAGGGGAAATTAGACTGTATGAAGTTTCAGTTTGATTTAGAAATTCATCTGGGCAAAGAGGTTTTGGCACAGCAAAGCTCTGAAATCTAACCTCCCTCATCCTCAGACTGATTACAAATTCAATCCAGCACAAACTGCAAACCAGCTGAAGCAACTAAACTTCAGATTTTGAGTGTATAAGGTAGAGGGAGACATTAAGCATTTTCCTTGCTGCTAAAGTTTCCCCATGAAAGGGGAAAGTTCATGATACAGGTGTATGCCACCAACTGCTTAGCTTTTAAGACTGAATAATAAGTGCAGAAGAAAAATATCATCTCACACTTTCTGGGTAAAATACCCAGAAAACCCAGTGTAAAAATTAACAGACTTTCCACAGGGATGACATTTCATTATGACATTCAAACGTAAAGTTGCCAGTGAGTATTTTATAAATAATAATAAAAAAAACAGATTAAAGGTATGCAGACTTCTATACGCAGACAACCAAGTAAAAAGGAAGTCAACTTCTGTTGGAAATGACAGAACTAATTTGGTAGTTCAGAAGTAATTCAGAATTTTGTACCTGAGCACAGACTTCACCAACCACACAAACAACTACCTAAACTTAAATGAATTTGGTATCCACAAATTGTGCCAAACCACTGTCCCTGGAAAACGAAATTCCTTCATTAGCTGAACTTTGCCTCACTAGTGACATCAGCCTCAAAGTACAGAGGCAATTTCTTGTGCTCTTCAGCCTCTAAATCCATTTTAATTCTTTTCTTCTCTTCTGCAGTTGCCAACAACAATGCTAGTAAGCAGCAGGTGTAGTGGCAATGTTTGTGATGTGGACATCTGTTCCCCAGGAATTAGTCCGAAGGCACCAACTCATTCCATGCAGGCTGCCAAAGAAGTGGAACAGTAATAGGAACAAACTTGTGATGTTCCTGAGCCAGAGAGGGTGAGGAGATGAGTAGGATCCACAGCAAGCAGTTTACCTTCTCATTTATATCTGATTTAAGAAGTATACTGAGTTTTACCAGAGGATGCAAATTCCAACCATCATTTCATGCATTCCCTAAAGAGGAAATACTCCATGTCTGGGCTGACCTTGAAAATGCTAACAGCTGGTCTTAAAGGATGGAAATGCCAACAAAACCTACCACATAGAGCCTGATACAGCATGTGCTTTTTACTTCTATCAGACAACTCTGACACTTAAAAATTCTCACTGAAATCAATCAAGTGCTCTACTTTCTAGATGTCTAGTGAAAAATTCCATAGTACCTCTGAGTTGCTTTATGTTTGATTTGCCAATTACACTCCCCTACTCTGTTAAATCTGCAGGTCCTCTGTGAACGTGCGCTGAAAGTGATTTGTGTTCTTCCATTCATAGACTGATAACTTGTACTGAAAGTTAATGATGCAGTGACACTTGGCAGAAGTTTCAGCACTGCATGCCTGAAAGGGAGCCAAACGCCATTACTCCAGCGTGGAGGCCCTCATTTTTGTTGTGGTCTGACGTACAACTTCATTAGCAAGCTTTCACATGAAATGTACTCTGTCACAGTGTATAGCAGGAGAAATGTATAGGTATACATCGAGACAGAAAGGAAGGCAGAAGATTTATGGCCAGAGGGAAGGAGTACTTTTGTATCTCCCCAGAAACTCTAGAAGTAAGCTTCAGAATGGGTAAAAACTTTAATCCATTAATCTCAAAAATTCAAAACCATCTTCTGGGCCTTTACTTAGGGGCCTCTTGTGGCCACAGTGCTGAAACAAACAAACAAACAAAAAGCAGCACAATAGAGTATCTAAAAATTGGGCTACTTTGGGGAATAACAAGATATTACTGCACTGCTGTCTCAGAGAGATGATGGATTTCAGTGGAGTTGAGTAAATTACATCAGAACACTCAAATCTGGTAGCAACAGCAGCAGTGGATAACCTGGGCTGGTAAGTAGATGATTAGCGAGACTGGCTTAACAGAAACGAATTGACATTCAACGTCAAAATGTGCAAATACACAAAAAAAGACTGACAGAAAAGCCAGTATTTCAAATGCTGGAGGTTTGCCAGCTGCAAATGACAGAGTACCTGGAGATACCAGCCGAAGAAGATGACAGGAAAAAAACCAACACTTTAATCCTGAAAGGAAGAAGGATGGGAAATTCCAATGGCAGTATGACTAATGAACATATGTGGGAATAGCCTGTATGATTGCAGTTACTCACGTTCAGAAAAATGAATTAAAACCAGAAGGGTTAAAGCCTAAAGCTGTTAGAATAGTCAGGGAACTGGACACTTTATCTTACCAGAGAAGGCTAGAAAAGTTTTGCCTGTTCAGCCTGTCAAACTGAAAGCTGCAAGATTAATTTACTGCCTATTAATAAAACAGGCACAGCAACAAGCAGACGTAAGTTGGAAAGAAATGAGGAGTTAGCATTTCCTAACTACTTGTACAAACTTCCAACAGTAGGTAGAGAATGGGTGGGCAGCTGTAAAAGAAATGAACTGCTTTTAAGAAGGTGCCTGAAAGATGCAAACTAGATGAGACGTCTCCGACCAGGACGAGCTGGACATGAGGACTGCCTCTGGAGGGCACTTCTAGGTCCTTTTTTCCAGTCTGCAAGTTCATTTCTTTTGTATAAACAACGCCAAAACCAGGCATGCAAAATGGTCTTCAAATTCATCTTTCCATTAAACTGCTGCAGCTAGGACGACCTTGCTATACTACAGCAATCCCTCGCTCTGAAATGCTGGAGGTGGGCTCCAAATACTGGAGCACAAGGAAGAACTGATGCACGGATTTGCGTCACAAGCCCAGTGCTATGCATCTGGCTATAAAGGCGGCTTTTAACTAGGCTGTGTTCAGCTACCAGGCTACAACTTTCCGTGTGACCTCTGGGCTGATTCTGATCCAGCCAGAGAAACCCCACAGCTTATCTTGCATGCAGAGCGGCTCATTTCACAAGAGACAGTCACACGTGCCCCGAGATGTGATGTGCTGGTACACCACAGAATGGGAAAAAGAAACCAGTGACACTGTCCGCTGCCTTTATGAACGCACCCAAGGATTTTTGAAAGCTCATCATTCTCCAAGCAAAATAAACAAGGATTGAGAATGACAGGACTGTGGATGGGTTTTTGTTTCACCACTATGTTCGATGCAGATGTGCTTTAACATACAGCCACATCTTGTTTATGGCATGTAAAATCCACAGGTGCACAGCATCATCTCATAATGAAGCCACTACTGTTATCATCTTCAATAAACTGATACTGGCCCTCTTTTTTCTTCCCAATGACTATTTACAGACCATTGAAGAAAATGCTTTGGATGGGATTTTCAATCTACAAATATTATTCACGTTTATAGCAGTGAACAAACTGATGGAAAAGTCCACGCTGTTTCTGCCGCAATGCCATGGGGTTATCCGCGTGCACTGAAAATGGCCCAGTCACGTAATTAGTATGAAAACCTGATGGGCTTGTAACTGCTCCTGACTGAATACAAGATAATTTATCTAACTGGAGCTGGCACAGGGAAGAAAATGGGCTTTTCATATTTTTACTGAATTTGCATGAACCTGAAGAGAAAGCAGGCCTGTGAGGTTTTGACCTTGCTGGCACCAGTGTGAGAAAGAGATGGAAAGCAAAGACGTTTCATTCAATTATCTTCTCATTAGGTTTCCATAGCAATGGCTCTTAAAGCAGGTCAAAACTTTCTCAGTGGAAACAAACACGGAGCAGGCCAGGTGCACGTGTGCATCTCTCTCACCCCAGCCACGGCGGTGCCACCAGCCTGGCTGCAGGTGCACGGTATGGAGGCCAGAGCAGGGCACACTGCACAAGTCACCTATGGGGCTGGGGCAGGTGGCTGCCAGCCAAAATTTCTTCCACAGCGAAGAGCAGGCGCAAGGCAGTGGATGTGATGCACGCCCCAGCCTGCAAAGCATTGCTTGCTGCTTGCCCTGGCGGCTGGCTGTGACAGGTTTGGATTTCTTGTGAAAGGCCCAGTACCAAACTACTGGGATGGAAACCCCTTTCAGTGGCTCAGAGGCACACTGGTTCCCCTCCTCACATGTCCCAGACAGTGTTGGCTGGCCTCTCGCTCCCATTGTGAGGCTTATTGTGGGAGTTTCCTGCCCTACTTCTCCTGAGGAGACAGTTTAAAGGCATCATGAATAATCTGGCTTTGACTAAATCAGGCTTCATACAAGTGAAAACAGGGCCGTACACATTCACTGCTTCTTTCAGATTCCTGCAAGCACAGGGTTTAAAGAAACACATCTTAAATGCAGATATCTCAAGTACAGCAAGCTTTTACCTTTTCCTCTTTTTTTCTTCCAATATACCATTTTCAACTGACCAAAAGGAACAATTTATTCTGTAAGTAATTAAGTCTGGCCACTGGCATCCTCACTTGGTGTTTTCGTTTTGTTTTCTGCTTTGTTCTTCTCAGTTTCTGCCCTCCCTGCCTCACGTTCTCTGGCAGAGCCGCACTCCCATTTCTTTGCAGAGGAGCTCACAAACTTCTGCCAAGGTTAACCTGGGCACCCTGACAAGTTGCCAGAATCAAATATGAGAGAATTTGAGCCTCTCCATCCGTGACCTGGAGTGACGATTTAATAATCTGCATTCAGAGCTCGACCTGTAGCTTGGATGCTACAGGGGAAGAGGATTAGGAAATCTAGCATTAGAAGCTACTGGCAAAGGGCAGCAGATTAGGGTACCAAAGGGGGCTGAATTTAGGCTCGCATGAACCCTTCTGTTGCAAAATGAAAGCCGTTTTTGAAGATGGCTGTTTGAATAACACTGCCAAACATCGGGACACCAAACTGCAGGCACTCTCCCAGCCTGATGCTGATGTGGAATTCGAGCTTATACCACAGGACAGTGACTGGTTTTACTATGGCACATCAATTGCAGAAAATCTTTAAGAACAGATTCAGACCATAGTTTCTCCTACAGAGCTGAAAGCATGCAGATAACTGCTTCTGTTGTGGCTTCTCTGGCTGTCTGCTCACGACCTCAGACAAAGCCCCAGCTACTGAGCAGCCTGAAATTCCTCCTCTCACACCCACAACAAGCAACCAGGGAGATAGCCAAGCTGCATGAGCGCAACACGCAAGAAGCTCAGTTTAAGACGTGTGCCCTGCAGATGCAGCAAGTGCGATAAAGCTAACTCTGGTGAGCAGCTGAAGCTGAGCACACAGCTGCTGGAGGCGCAGCAGCTCTCCTGTGCCGGAATGCAAAGCTCCTGAGCAATTCCGCCCGTGCAGCCTGTGCCGTATGCATGAACTGCCTGCCAGCATCTTCCACTTGGTGAGCCTGTTTCTGCTCAGCTCCTTGCTCTGGCAGAGTCCAGAATTTTGGTACTAAGGATCATTGGTTAGAGAACATTTAAAACGTACTGAGCTGGATGAATCATGGCACTTAAAATACGAAGTATGACCATTTGCTTGGTCAGCAGTGTGCATGAGTGGGACAGTTCAAGAAAAGAGCAGGTGATCCATGCAGAAGGTGGCAAATCCTAGCATCCACCAGCATCCAAAGGTAGTGGGAACGCCCGTGAAACGCAGATACAGTCACAAGTGTTACTCCACGCATTGTTTTTTTGTCCTTCTCTTCTCTAACAGCTGCAAATTAAAAAAATGAGTACATAGGAGTGACTGTACCTTGTCCTATCTGTATGCAGTGCTCTTGAGTTTCTCACCCACTTCCCTCTTTCCTGGCAGTTCTCTGGTACACCACAATTGAAACTTGCCTACGGGCTGCTGGAGTGACAGCAAACAGATCTATTTCCCAAGAGGGAAAATACATAACTTCCCCTCTGCAACATCCCCAGTTCTTCTGAAAACAGGATGAGAGTCAGGATGCAGAAGCTTGAGTTCAGGGGACTGGCTTTAACCTGGATTTCCTGGCAAACATGCAGAGCTCATCAGTCTGTCATGTAGGCTTGAATGGTCGAAAACGGGAACAGGCTAAAAGTTGGATTACATTGTTTTAAATGCTCTGTTTACAATCATGAGAAAACTCTGCTCAGTCTCCTGCCTGAGTAAACATCCTTGGGGTGTTGCCATCACTTCGAAATAATAGGGATTGTATATACAATACATCCCCAAATCAACATGCTATGGAGACAAAGGGGGGATAGTAACCACTAAGAACACATTCACTGCCTATTACAGCTATTATTATTCTAGCAAATCAGAAGTCAGCATGTCTGCATAGGAGCACTACAGTTCTGGGGAGACTTTTGTTTAAAAGATGAAAAACATCACAGTGAGAGATACTGTGTTGGAGGTGGACACAGAACCTGTAAAGTTAGACTAGCACCACAATTGACAGTACTGCAGTCTAAAAGATGAAGATTTTGGAAAGGGCAGAGGGAAATGAAAGTAGTTATTACAAGAAAAAAGCTACAAACATCATTCCATGCTTTGCTGAATATTATATGACTAGGAAGCCTGCCCATTTCAATTTACAGAAGTAACTCTAGTATGGCCAAAAAATTAGAGCAATTGCAAGCTGATGTATGAACAAACACAACTTTCTTTCTGCTGTTTATTGATAGCTTTCCAGGCCACATCAGTACCCTTGGTGCTATTCTCCACACATCTTCACATAAATCTCACAGGCCTTTGCTACAGTGAAGCTTTTTCTCTCCTTGTCAGAATCAATCAAATGAAAAGCATCTTTGGTAGGGCTTTTATAACACATAGAGCAGGTTCTCATGTGCAGACTTTGTTTTGTTTTGTCTAATTAACAGGAACAGGGCTGCCAGCAACAGAGAAAGGTGGCATTGCCCCAAATACCTTTTAGGGGGACAATCACTTGAAATGACAAGCAGCTCTGCCTCCAGGCTGTTTAACTCCTTTTTGCCTCCATCCAAGCACTCGGCTGCTCCTCTATGTTACAGCAAATCACCCAATAGACAGATACTTGCTCGGCAACTTGCTGGACCAAGGGAACCAACTAATTTCACGCTGGCTTCAAACAGATGGTAACAATAATGACCTGGGCAGCACAGTTAGTAAAACTGATGGCAAGACTGAACATATACTGCTTGTCCATGTAAACGGAATTTTTTCCTACCACAGGGCATCAAGGATAATCTGTTTTTACTGTGGTGTACAGTGGAGCCTGTCAGACTCTCTCCTCAGTCAGGTACCACAGAAAAGGAAAACCAAACCAAAGGTTAAAGCAAACATAGCTTATACCAGACTCCCTCAAAGCCTCTTTTTGTCTGGAATCTCTCAACTCTGTCAAATTAAACAATCATCCAGGTGTGTTATTTTAAAACTTTATATCCTAGTAGGATTAAACTGCAGGGTGTGCCAATAGCAACTTTGGGTGAGGAAGCTACTAGTAACTCCTGTGATGTACCGGGCCACTCACTCTTGCTTCCCCAACCCAACACAGGTTTTTCCTCTCTTTCTTCACTTTCTGAAGAAATCCACTCAAAACACAACACAAACAACTCCTCTTAGCTCATCCTAGGAAAAAGTTTGTATTTTCAACACAAAAAAATGCATTTTTTTACTGGCCAAGCTTTTACTTGGGCCTTGGAAGAGTATTCATAACAACAGATTTTTCAGCACCTAAAAACCTGGATAGGTACTTTGAGACAAATCTTCGTGATTCAGACCTCCAAATCCATGTGTGAATTTTAGAAACCAACATACATCTGCAGTGAATTTCATGTTTGGCAGACTGGAGTCTTCTAACAACAAAGGAAGCTTTGTAAAACTTTGCCCCAGATTTATCACACAGCAGAGGTGGCCCCGGAAGCACTGTCCCCAAAAGGATGAGTTTTCCTGTCTCTCGCAGCATGTCCATGCAGCAAAATTCAGTCAAAAGCCATAAATAAAACAATTAACATGAAAAAGCCTCTAGAGCTGACATGTCCTCCCCCCAAAAGCATCCAATTCAGCATCCAACTCAGCATCTTAGTAATGACTTGAAATATTCATTTTCCTGCAGATCACTTTTACAACCTTTCCCTCCCTCAAAGTGGGATGAATTGTCTCTGAACTAGAGAAATGAGACCAGCATTGATGGGGCTGGCTGCCACTAATAAGCACAGGCCGGTATTGTTTCTGTCCTGATTATTTTCTGTGGTGTGAAGTAGATATTTATTATTTGCAACACTTTGTCAAATTAGCATGTACTATGTTGGCTTGTTCCTACTGTGCAAATTTTTGACAATCTCCCTTGTGCCTGTTTCATATGTCTGATTGGGTTAACCATGTATGCCCCCTCAGCTTATAGAAAAGTCCTCAAAAAGGACACTTGTGTTCTTGAATGGTCTACAAAAATCATAGGTCTCTTCCATTGGGTCTAAGATAACAAGGTTACTTTCCCTTCAGTGGGACAAATGGGCACGCTCAGAATACAGTCACTCAGAAGCTGTTTCTGTAGATAACGTCTCCCCACTGATTTATTTCTGATACAACACCTACAAAGACACACATTTTAAGAAGCTGACTAGAACTTGTAAGAGGAGTTTATTTCCAGTTGGGTGCTGTCTTCCTGTGAGATCTTTATCTTATCATTACCCAAGATGGGATAATAATATTTGCTCATGGGGAAAGTGCTTTGAGAAAAGTATTATGATTGTAGGATAACCTTCAAGGCTTACTTCCCAGACTACAGTACTCACAATTTTCCCATCCACTTGGCACTTTTGGTTTCATTACAACACTAGATAGGGAAGTATCCCTGAAAGGAACTTCTCCATGTTCCAGTATCTGAGGCACCACTTTTAAACCTTAAGCCTTCTAGGCTTTCTCTGTTAACAGCAAATAAAATGGAGGCAGTGATGACAGCAAAGTAAAATTAACCTTTAGCCATCTTAAGCTGTTTCGAAAAGGAGTATCTACCTCAAGCAAGCCATCATGGCTTTCTCTGTGAGCAACGAAGAAAGACAAGGTGCCTCTAAAATATAATTAATCGCTTTTCAAGATCTTTAGCATGAATCAGCTTCTAGACATCAGTGCAGGAAGCCTGTGAGCAGCTGTATCACGCAAGACACCTGACTTCCACATGGCAAGCACTCAGCCAGACAAGTCCCATAACACACATTCACCACAGCTCCCTCTGGGACTGACACTGGCTCTGCTGAACTGGCAAAGAGCAAGAGCAGCAATTTTTTAAAAATCTTCGTGTTACGGTCCAGTGTTGAATCATGGCTCCAGTAGAAGCTATTAAAATGTGGGGCTGTAAAACTGTACTAAAGCACCTTGCATTCAGAGCTGGACTCCCTGCACTGCCTCTGAACTAGTTCAGCTGGCTCAACCCTACAACATGAAGGCACTGGGAAACAGTGTCAGATGTCTCCCTGCGCCGCTGCACGTTACCCTTAGCAGTAGGGATTCAAGATCTTGGGATCAAAGGAAGGAGGCGCAGAAAACAAGCACACACATTGCAGCAGGAGGTGACAGTAAACAGAAACCCTTTCAGTCCACACAGAGAGCTTTTTATTAAGGACTGCTAAAATTAAAGTTCCTTTTAACTTCATTTTTAAATACTTTACTCCCTTGGCACCTTCTTCAAAAGCACAGCTACAAACCCAGGAGTGCACAGGAAAAGGAAAGTGGTTTAAGTTTGTAGCTCTCCCTTCCCCTCACCGATCCTTCCTTGGCTGTGTTCAGGTGTAGCCCCCAGAAAGTTATTTTTTAAGCAGCTTTAATTTGCAGAGAACATGTAATCAGTGACATTCCTCAAGAATTGCTACCAGTCTTCTTATCAGTGTACGTATGTTCCAAGTGCACACAGAAGGGAGATAAGATAACCCTCCCTTGATCAGAAATAAAAATAAAATGCCAAGAGAGAGAAGGAGCATGTTCCAAAATTAGCTTCATTAATAGAGGCTAGATCTTAAACCTTGAAGTGCCAATGCGATTTTTGCTTGCAATAAATTCATTTAAAAGAAAGCACCAAAATTTCCCCCCCTTCCTCCCTCACCTCCTGTGCCTTCACTTACTTTCTTTCGGTGTCAGGTGTTGACGCAGTGCTGCTGAGACCAAGCGACTCCTGAAAGAGAAGGCACACAGCAGTGAGAGCAGCCTTTGCCCAAATTATGCAGAACATCAAATTAAAAAACAAACAAAAACAGATAACCAAAATCAAAGCACTTACCTCAATCTGGGATCGCAGCTGTAGAGACGTGGGGCTGGCATCAGGTTTCTCCTAAAACAGAACAGATGTCAGGTTAATGAACTATCCAAACACCATGAAGTAGAAATAGGAAGGGGAGAAGAAAGAAACAGGGTAACAGAGTCTTGGACTACTTCAAAACCTGTTGAATGGGAAACATCAGCTGCTCCAGGAGGAACCACTCTCTAGATACATTCTGAAACACTCTAGCAAAAGAGAACTCCATCCTTATCACTGGAGGTTACAGAGCAATGTAAGATTGCCAGACAGAAGGGATTCAAAACTAAACAGAAAGAGGAATAAGTCCTTTTCATTAAATGATCAGTGCTTAAAAGATAGTCACAGAAAAGACCTACAGCTCTTTTCAGTATTTCAGTCTTCTTTCCCTTGTATGTTTGTTTGTGATTTACTGTTAAGCTCCTTGATGTCTCTATGTCCTGTACAGGGTTCCAGACAGGTTAAACTCCCTGGCAGACATGGAAGACAGAGTGAAAGCTCAGGGCTCATTTCTGTTAACAGACTGCATGAGCCTAAATGTACCTGGCTAAAGCAGACTGACTCCACATATCATGCACTGTTCCCCAGCCTTCTTACCACTGGTAGCTGTGACACAAGATTTACAACAAATATAGTTTACAAATGCTTTGCTACAACAAAAGTATTGCTGTTTTGAAACACTAAGGTATCATTTATTAAAATTAATGAATAATTATTAAGAATGAAAACAGTATTTTTTTCTGAATATTTTCTATTCCAAGTCACATAGAAAGTGCCATCTCAGTTCACTGCTTGATGCAGATAACCATTTTCCAAAGCACGGTGTTAAGAGTGTTGTTCAGGAACAGTGCACAGGAGCTGGGAACAACGCCTATGACTTTTTGTTCCCAGTTATCATACTAATGGCATGCCCAGAAAAATATGCACAAACTTTAGCTTCTCAAATGAGTAAAATAAAAAATGAGTTTCAGAAATAAGGCAGCTGAGGTTTTGGGTTACACATCACAAAACATTCTGTGGGGAAAGAAGCATTAGTGACAAGAACTTTTCTCATGAAGGTATCTGTATTTCCACTACTGCTGTGGATTAAAGAAGATGCAAAGATGTAAAAGATGCAAGAATTACATTACATCATCACACAACTTACCAGTTAAGTGGAATATCCACTAATTTACTTCAATGAATAATATACAGGAAAAAAATCAGCACTGGAAGAGTATTTTCTTTTAATGGGCTAAAATGATTGAGAGGATTCTGATATATTTCAGTAAGGCTGCTTTTCACACAGAAATGCACCAACAGGGATTTGAATTCAAATCCCCTTCCCCCCAAATGTCTGGGATAGAATTATCTACTTTGGGGCTCCATCACCTAGATTCCCTTCGTAGTCAGTGGAGAGGCAGCAGCTGCTACAGAACAACTCACCTGACTGGTTTCCAGATACCTCAAGTTAGATAAGATGAGTCCCACTCCTGTTGTATAATTTAAGATTAAAAGGCACCTATCGTTAACAATATCTAGCTGGAGTCACTGGGAAAATTCCAGTTAGAACAAAGGAACAAATTAAAGTTATTTGTCAGCTGCAATTCACTGCTTGATCTACATGTGAAACGACGCAGGAGCCTGCTTATGACCATTTATCCTCAGCCAGCTCTAAAACTCATGAAGCTATTGCAAAGCTGGTAATGTTAGCAGAGAGCCATCACAGTTGAGTAAGCCACCACAGTAGTGCACATACTCAAAAAAATAAAAGATACAGATTTATTTCTCAATCCTGGAGGTCTTTTTGTTCATGCATTCCTCAGCCTACATGTAAATCTCTTATCTCTGTGAAATTGTACTTCCTATGCCCTTTGTTCACAGAAAGGGTGGCAAAATGTTTTTAAGATTTAATACAAAAAGGAAAACTAGACACAATTTTCTGGAAATGCAGCCTTTTAACACCGAACAGGAAATTACGGCTAACTGCCATGAAGTGGCTTTGGATTAGTGCTCCCAGAAAGTTTGCAAGGCCAAAGTTTGCGAGCGTGGAGGAGCCTACCCTGCCATCACACAGCTGCCAGCCACAGCAGCCAGAAGGACGCACAGCAGCTCACTGCCACATGCTTGTTATGAAGCATCCAAGGCTGACACAGGGTCATTGCCCAACTTGGGGATTCTGCCTAACTATGCATGGTCTGACTATCTGCTTTTGCTGATCTTTTAGCATGGAAAGGGAACTGAAGTCCTTGAGTGGAAGTCAGCATGAAAAGGGGATCACATCCACTCACAGACAGACCTGACAGGGCTCCTTCCGCAGTCAAGCAGAAGTTGGACCAAGCCCAGGGAAAT
This sequence comes from Penelope pileata, assembly GCA_013396635.1. Classification (NCBI taxonomy): domain Eukaryota; kingdom Metazoa; phylum Chordata; class Aves; order Galliformes; family Cracidae; genus Penelope; species Penelope pileata. The sequence goes on from WBMW01005007.1 coordinate 587,098, forward strand.
TCCACAGATGCTCACAGACCAAGGAAGTGAAATTAGCCATTTAGCAACAGGCATCCCTCTCTTTCTCCATTAGCTCTGTCAAAATGGAATCCAAGCAAGTTTTTCATTTGGGCACCGCTGCAATCCTCCTCACCCACTCTCCCATCTGGCCTAGCAGCCTGCAAGGAGGGAGGGAACAGAAGCCCCATGCTCCAAACACATCCCATTCATGAGCACCTCATTTATCCACAGATTGGCACACAGCTGAGAAATGGAGCACTTTACAAGCTATCACAGCTTAAAGGTTCACAGAGCCAATCAGGAGAACACACTGTATGTCCAGCATGCCTTCAGACCCCAACTTCTCTGCAGTAAGTATTCCACTTTCTGATAATTTATCTGGTGCTTTAAAAAGCTGCCTGCTGCAAGTGCTTTTTAAAAAAAATATTATAGTTCTGGTAGATCATCATTTACACAATACTATCTGGGTTCCCATGGGAGTCTTTATGGGAGTCTTTAAAAGCTGCTCTTGTTTGTGAACTTGTAGCCGAAGATTGCAATTCGACGCAAAGTTACCACTTCCAGCCTACAATGAAAGCTATGCAGATGAATAGCCAGCTGCATCCCATGTAACAAAACCCTAAGCAGAGCTGACCATATTTGCTTTCTTTTTTTCTCACTGTTGAGCCCAACCTGTTTTAAAAGAAGCAGTTTTATAGGATCAAGATGACTGTGGAGGACAGAAGCAAGGACAACTCTCTTCTTCCTCCTCTAAAACTTTACTTTGCAATGCTGGAATGCAAAACACTCAATAGTCCTGTATCATGATTATTGTACCTACTTGCCTTTCCAACAGAATGGTATTTTTGCTATTTAGACGACAAACTAATGGAAAATACTTAGGAAAACACTACTTTTGGCTGAACTTCTAGCACAGATTTGTACTGATCACAGAAATGTTATCATCCTGGAGTAATTCTAATTATTTAGGTTAAAATCAGTTAAACCTCAACATAAAAATCCACAGCTTGTGTTGACTTGAATCCAGCAGAATCGGAGTCCTTTTTTCTACTAAGGGCTGAATCTGGAAGGCTGAGAAAACTCTATTGTTGGCATACTGTCAAGCACACCACCACATCTTTTCAAAAAATATTTTCAAAGATTAATCTCATGAAAGTATGTCTTTCACCATTCTGAACAGAATCTTAAAAATGAAATGCAGGAGAGCTTGGGAACACAGAAGCAGCCACTGCAGTAATCCCCCGGCAGGCATTCCCATCCCTCCTGTCCAGACAAAGCAGCTGATGGGCCTGCTCTGTCCCAACCAGCCCAGGTAACAGCCCAAAGCTGCTCTGCAGTGCACCACACATTCGTGCCACCTGCACACCATGCAGTATTGGTGCAAGCACTCTACTGATCTCAGAAAGTACCTGCAGACTCCCTGAGCCGTGTGACTAAAGCTGCGGCCCAGCTGCCAGGGGAAGGGAAGCTGAGCAGGGGTTGCAGTGCCCAGGTACTGCCAATGGCTGCGCTGGGGACACTGCCAAAGGCAGGCACTGAACTGAAGTGGTAACGCTGGTCAGGTGCACAAGAAGTGGGGGTCAGTGAAGTGATTTTATTTCTTTCCCCAAATCCCTTATGCTGAAAGACAATGACACTTCTAAGCTTAACAACTAGGATTTGAGGCTTATGCTTCAGGCCTTAAGTCAGTTGCTCACTTCAGGGCCAAAGAAAGAAACTTCCTTCACAGGTAGCTTTCCCATTTACTTTGTCACTGCGTGGTTTATTGAATCATTTGGATACATTTTCATTTCAAATAATTTTGATGTCTAAATAATGACGTTTTTGTTCCATTTGTCTTCTATAAACCAAGACTGAGAAGTGCATATGGGAAGAGAGTATTAAAGCACAAAGCACGCAGGGAAGAAGCAGGTAACACATTTCCTGACTGGAACAACAGATTTTGAATTCATCAGGGCCTTTTCCTCCTGTGGGAAATTCAGTTCAGTTGTTCTGAGTGTAACACAAGAGATAAGGAAAATCTCTGCCTATCTGAAGGTGTTACTGTTCTGCTACTGAAATGCACAAGTATGATAGAGAAAAGCAGCCAAAAGGAAACCTGGGCACCCAGAGCAGGGCTCCTGCAAGAGAGCATTTGTGTATTTTAATTACCTAAAAATTAAGCTTCACCTATGCTTGACGCTACAACTTAGTTCTGGAAATAACAGTTATTGAATGAATCCCTTATAATTAGAAATTCATGAACCTCTTCACAGTTTCTGCCACAGGAGCTGCAGGCAGCTGAATTATAAATTTAAACACTCCTGTGCAGATCCCACGGCAGGATTAATCTCACTGTGCAGACAGCAACTGTGAAAATTGAGAACCACGCAAGTGCTGGGAAAATCTAGTAGCATAACCAATGGGAAAGGAGATGACTAAAATGCTCATAAATTTATAAATAGTTTTATAAATTCATTTCAGCAGGTGTAAACAAGGCACCTACAGGGGAAAACTTCTGTAAGGAAATTCTGGCAGTCTCTTCCCCCAAACGCCTTCCCTGTTTGCTCTGAAGGTGCACCGCATGCTCCAGTCTAGGCCCTGAAATGATTATACAATGCCTTGTGTGAAAGACAGCTGGAGCACCAGAGGCCTCTACATGTTTGTTTTGCTTGGAAAGCAACTGTTCTGCCTGGAGTCCTCCACCACACATCACACCTCAGCCCTTGCAGAGGCTCTGCTGAAGGTGAAGACCAGCCTCTGTGCAGAGACCGCGCAGCACACAGGCGCTTCATGGAAATTGCCTATGAGTTGCTAGCTACAGGTCACAGAGCAGAAAAGAGAAATAAAAACACCTAACACCTATCCCTGCAGCTACTGCCTCAGCAAGTATTTGAGGGAATTAACCAGCTGAGAGAGTGTTCTGTGGTAAGGATCAGTTGAAGTTCCATTTTGAGATTCAGACTGCTGCCTCCAGACCTTCCTTTCAACAGAGCTGTTTCAGTGGAGAAGGGAGGCTTTCTGCTCCATTACCCCGTGTGTTGGGGCCAGAGCTGATCCACGCTAAATGATAACATCTCACAGCAGCAGTGAAATGCTTGGTCAATGAAATGAGCTATGGAAGAGGAATGGTTAAAAAAAAAAGAGATCTCAACCAAGTAAATACCTCTTCTACATACGAAATAACAGTCCAAAAGTCTCAGTGCCTCACAAGCAGCACAGACACCAGCCAGCTCTTAGCTTAACTAATTACATATGTAGCTTCTGAACAAACACGCTACTACAGCACTCAGGCCTGCTTTTAGCATTAGGCACAGGAAAAAAAAAACACAATGCCTCAGCCTGATGCAAGTGTTGGACCTATCAAATGTAACACGTCATAGAGAGTGGTGCCTGATGTTCTCCCCTCCGCCAACAATAAAAACAGAAGTGCCGTGTTTTTGTTCCCCCCTTCCCCCATCTCAAATACATTGCATTCAACACTAAGGTTGGAAGCCACAGGGTCTGAAAAACATTCAACAACGATCCTGAAAAACATAATTCATTAGTAATTACAAAGGAACTGCAGCCTTTGTAAAGCTCTGCAGCAATGAAAAGCTAGGCTGTGCTAATGTAAAAATTCAAGTGTAACAAGCAGGGTCTGAACCCAGAGAAATTACAGCACAGACCAAAAAAACTGCAAAAGGCATCAGAGAAAGTCAATACAAGAACACAGCTTTCCACGGCACAAAACTCTGATGTGTCCTGATCAATTTTTCCAAAGAAGATGAAGCAATTCCAAAGCTACAATAGCTGTCTCTGTGGTAAAGATTTATTACTATAAAGCTGTATATATGCAATTGGGGAACTGCAGGTCTTGGATTGATGTATTTTACACCCATCACCCAAATGGTAAAATCTTAAAGCACGCTTGTGCTAGCATAACTGCATCTGTTCTAGAGCTGTTGCTTGATATAAACAGAACCTGCCATTTCCGAATAAAACTCCTTATGTCTGTCAGCATTAACACTTAACCTTTATTGTTCAGGTACAGTCAAAAGGTACTTATGCGAGAGGAGATAACGATGGAAAACAAAGCAAAAGACTTGGGGTTTTAAGAAGGATGTGAAGGTGTGAAGATAGTGAGGGTATTCATGGTGTTGCGAAGAGCTGTCAGGTGTCAGGTGAATTAAAAAAAAAAAAAAAAAAGGCAAACCACACCAAGAATGAAGAATGCTTGAATGGGATGAAGATGTGGCACAAGTGAGGGAGGTGCAAGACAAAGTCTAACTGGATATGGCACAAAGCCAGAACAACACACTGCCCCTGCCCCTTGCTTTCCAGAAACTGCAGGGTGAAGAATTTCGAGTGGTTTTTAAGTGAAATACTTACACTATCACGGATAAGACTGCAAGAATCACAGGCAGCTCTTCTTAAAGCCATGACAGAATATTCCAAACTTCTCAATATTGACAGCTCTGGTCAGTTTTCATTTGCCTTTCAAATTCAGAATAGAAATTTCTTGGGATAAGTTACGGTCTCTTGTCTCCTTCTGCGAAACATTTCTTAGAACTAACTAATTTTTCATTTTCACGTATACAATGCTGTAATACATTTAGTATTGTTTATTCACTCCTTTGCCAATTTCTCTTCAAAATGTCTTGTTGTTCTTGAAAATATTAGTTTTGAAAATGGGCAAAGAAAGAGTAATGGAGACTCAGGCTAAGACCAATGCCTCCAGGAAACTTCTACAACCATGTTACAAATCCTCTCAAAACTGACCTACCATGGAAACAATGGCTAACACAGATCCAGTCTAATTTGCACTGGTATTGATTATGCATTTGTGTATCTACAAGCCACTATCCATGCCGCCAGCAGACAAAATTTCAGATGATCTATAGTGCAAATAAATAGAAGTTAGTAAATTGACTCAATCTCTACACCGAAGTCATAGGGATTCTGGTGAGATTTTTTTACTCCAGTACTGATACATTTTACAAACATACTCACACTTTAACATAATTACTTATACTAGCTAACGTAAAAAAAAAAAACCCTCTGTATTGTTTTTAGTTCATGCCATGCCAGAAAGTAAACCACCAACAAATTATTCAGAAGATTAGCAGCAGAAAAACTGAAGTTGACTTTGATTTACTATGGCCTTAAAAACATTGGTGGATTTCAGGAGTAGGCAAATCAGAAGAAAGCACAATTCATGAAGAAATCCACAAAAGTTTTTTTTTGCATTGCCTCAGATGCATGGGGTACTAGCAAACAAGTCCTTCATTTCAAGGAAAAAGAAATATTCTTTATTACTTGCATTCTGGAAAAACTGTGATTTGCTTTACTTTGGATAAAAGGATATTGATTTTATTATTTCTAATTTATGTCATGTTGATAACCCGCAAGGCATTTTGTGCCGCCACCTTCCACCATTACAGACACTGTCATGTGCAGATTGGCTATTGCAGTGAAATGAGACAGTTCTCCCACCTCATTTACTTGAGATACCTCACATTTCAGAGAACCAAAACCCCAAACACATTTGAAAGAGATTTGAATCTTTTGATTCCTTCACTGGATCCCTGAGTTGTAGTGGGTGCCAACCCTCTTTCTGCATCCACTCGCTTTGGGGCGCATCACCAGTAGGCAGGGGAGCCCCACAGCCAGGCAGCTGCTATCAGGCCATGCCCTTCCATGCTCACAGCCTACCCCTGGCTTCATGCTTTTGCAGAAAAATCTGCATCTCTATGTAAGTTGCTGATTTTAAAAAGTTTGCATATTTAAAGGCATATATAAATATTCTATTTTTTCTTTTTAAATGGGAAATCAAACCTTTTAGGACATGACTAAAATCTTTATTTAACCACCATAAAATCTACCATAATTAAAACTTTGTCACATTCAGCACAGAATTACTGCTCAAAAAAGCAGAAATCCTGAACTCAAGGTCTTCACCGGTAGAAAGCATTGACTAGATTGAAGACTAGAGCTGCATTCTCAGTGGCTCAGACCCAGCAGGCTTTTTCTGCTGACTTGCACTTTCAGTTTAATGTTTTTAATCCAGTTTAGCTCCCATTAGTGACTCTTGTGTTTGTTATTCCCTGAGAAGACCCCAGTCAGAAACCCGTAACAACGTGAGCTCTGTATGTTTCAGCATGCATCAGTACATCGGGTTGCTGGGGTCTGACTGCCCTTTAAGCTGCTCGGACTGTGGTAACAGCAGGAACACAGTAAGGAAAGGCTTTGAAAAATTTTCTACCAGACAAACTTGTGTCAGCAAAAAATCCACTCTTTGCTAACATTTTTTATTACAATCAGCTCATTTCAAAGAAGCAGTCTGTTTCAAGATCCTTTTTATGAAGGCACACTTGAAGCAAAAAAGAAACTTGTCATACTGGGAAATGCTTTAATATTATTTCTTCCTTGGTTTTAAATCTGACATTTAGAAAGGGAATCAAATTTTAACTTGAAATCAAACCAATTTTGTTTGCTACGTAGGCATGTGAAAGTGAACACCTGAAAACTAAGGTGGATAATGTGAATCCATTCCCTAGAGCTATGCACTGTATTTGCTCTCAACCTGCATAAACATACTCCAGGAATGTGAGGGGGTGCGGGAAGAGATGCAGAGGTTGGTAGTTGGGTGCTAACTTCAAAGTCTCCCAGAAAAATGAAGGAGAAATTAATTTCTTGAACAAGAGAACTGGAAACAAATTAACCATATTAATGCAAAAAAGGATTAGCCCACAAAATTGCTAGTCTGTATTTATACATCCTCCCTGCTATAAAAACAGTCTTTGATAAAGAGACTTTGAAATTAGTCATTCCCTCTTTACCTTTGAAACTGAAGCCTGTATTTGATGGATGCTCTGGGCCAGACCCTTACTGACTGAAGCCTTCATCACTGGCCATCACATGACGATTACCACCAAACTGAATTTCAAATTAAATCCAAAGTACTGTATCATACTTCCAGGACTACAGATGACATGCAAGATTGTTCCCATCAGAGTGAAAAATTATTACTGAAGCCAAATAGATCCTTTGGCCCAATGCTATGTATTTAGACAAGACACACAGCACTCTCGCTCTCTAAAGACCACAGGACCACCACCTCCAACTCAGTGTTCACAGGAAAGGCTGCAGCAGTCTCTGTGTCACAAAGACAGAAGCCAGCTGGTGCTCAGTAAGCATTTATCTGATAATATTACGTAGGAGACTCCTACACAGTGATGACAGAAACCTGTATCTACACAACAATTGATAGAAGTACTCAACTTGCTCTCTACATTTCAGGAAAGACTGTGGCTAGAAAACCTTATGCCATTGACTCTCATCATACTGGTAAGGGGTTGAACTGAAGACTTCCAACAGTTCGTTAACCCTTTCCACCAAGGGTGGCTCCAGCCAGCTGTCCTGAGGCTCAGCTGTTCTGCTGAAGGGCCCTAGTGGCTCCTGAGATATTGCTAGCATGGGATTTTGCCCTGGCACACCCAACAGAGAGCGGAAAAGTGGTGAATGCAGGTTTCAGCACGCAATGGCAGTCATCCCAGCATAGAGCAAGTCAGGATGTCTTCCAAACAAAAGCCAACAAACAAACCTAGTGCTAAGAGTGTCTGTGGAGAAACAGCAATGATGACATTGATAGGCGCTGCTCACAGTGTTTGGAGCTCAAGCAGTCATTCTTCAGTAATCACTGAAACTCAGACCTGAGGAACCTGCACAGAGGGCTGCAACCGTGGCTCCAGGCAAACCATCTGCAGTCCTCATCCACAGCTACTCACCAGAGGGCTCTGGGAAAGCCTTACCAATGCTTCTCCCACACAACATTTTCCCCTGAACAACCCAGTTGTGTTCAGACTATCTCACTCTTGAAGTGGCACATGCGATGGGTGTCCCGAGCTCCACTCTAGCTGCTTTCCACGAGGCCATGGTCATGCCTGACCCCAAGAAGGATGCAGGAAGTGGCAAAGCAGAAGCAAGTAAAGCTCAAGTGCAGCACAGGCTTGCACGCCAAGAGCCACTTGCAGCTGCTATGCAGTCAGTGACGGAGCAGGCACATACTCTTCATTCCAGCAGAGCCTGTACAGGCTCTGTGCTCGCAATGCACCTTCTTCTTCACCCTACCCACTTAGTGCTGCCACATTTTACTACTAAAGAAGCTCTGCAGTCAAAGTGAATCGACTTATGGCACCAAAAATGCTGACATGCGTTGCTTTTTACATTTTTGTACGTTTGGAAGACTAGTCAAAGTGAAACAGACCCCTCAGCAACCAGCCCTTATTTGTTTGGAGGCCCTTTGCTAATTGTGCTGAACAGTGCCTTGACATAGACGCAACGGCACAAGAAGGGGCCATGATCTGCCAGTGTCCTGATGGACTGGGTACAACCAGCCAGCCCAGTGAGCGTGCCTCACCTGTACTGGCACAGGGGAGGTTCAACCCTCAGCATGACTGGAAAGCTAAATAATTGGAAGAAGGCCATTTACAACCACAAATGCAAGAAATGCTTTTGTAACCCTGGAGTCCATCTAGAGCACACATTCACCATGTTAAGCCCAGTCAGTTTAATGACAATATAAATGCTGTCTTTTGCTGTCCTCCTGCAGAACTTGACTCCTATGACATCATGACTCCCAATTTGCATAACTAAGTCCTCACAATCTTCTCTACATACATTGAACAGAAACAGATCAAACCTAGAAAATCAAAAACCTAAAGGACAAATGGAATATTACAGGCAACGAAATGACAAAGCAGCAGATCACAAGGGACAAAGAAAAATGCTGACAGCTGGAATATGTAGTAAAAGTAAGGCAAAAGCAGACTGTAAACTACAAACTCAAGGTAAGAGGAAGCGCTGAGCCAGACTTCATCCTGGAGACAGATAAAGCAGCTGGAATAAAGAACCATCAGCAGAACAATTGAAAACAACCAATTGCACAAACCTCTCCAACAGAAAAGCAGCAGCAAGCGTACAGAGGAAACACAAAACTCCTAAATGTCTACTAGTGAAACAGCCCTACAAGTCCAGAGACCCTTGCTCCCTTAATGGCACCGCACTACAGCTATGAGTGATACCAACTCTCAACTACAACTTAAGAGAAACAGGATTCAAAAGCTTTAGACTGTGGTAATCTACTGAAGTAAAATCACTATGGTTAGTGACTTGCTGCCACGCACTTGCGTGCTGCTTTGTCACTGCTGGCAAGGCGCACGGAGCAGGCGCATCGCGAGCTGCCCGGTTGCACCAGCCAAACGGTTTGCTGAGGGAACGGAGCGTGCTGTGTCTTGACTCCTTTGCCACAGGCAAATACAAAATACGCACGCAGAACCTGTCGAACAAATGACCAAACACCTTGCCCTTGCAAATGCCTTTGTGCAAGTGCTGTGACTCAGTTTGCTGGTAGGCCTTCCAACTAAATTAATTTACTGCGGTAAGGAAAATCTGAGCAAAGTAAAATTTAAGCTGTACAAACACCTCCAAGAGTTTCTAAACGCCTGGGGTTTTTTGCAGCCAAGACCTGCTTGTTTGGGCAGGTGCTACTAGTGTTATGGGAGCGTCCATGGCACAGATTCCTCAGCTCAACCCGCCTTCACAAGGGAAAAGTGCCCCGACTTCTGCGTGAATCACAACAGCTACAAAATGGCTTGAATGAAGAAGCTCCAGCTTCTTCTGCTCAGACCCCCTTCAGTACCTTAGGTTTCTTTCAGACTATGGTCCTAGCAGGGTTTCTTACAACAGCTGGAGGCTCTCATCAGGACAAACAAAATGTCTCACGAGTTATTCCTTTCTTAGACCCAGTTCTACCACAGACTTCTCCTTAGTATTATTTTCTCTTATTTAAGGTTATGTGAACTCTGTGAATAAGTGCACACCAACAGAAACAGAATGGGTGTTATATTGCACAAGTTTTTGCTAAAAACGAGCCCTTATGCACGCAGAGAACACTTCACAAATGCAGTGTAACCACCATGTGACTCTCTGACACAGTGGTTTTAGACAATGCCATCTCTTCTCATAAATTCCATCACAACAGTGACTCTAATCACACAAGTTGGCAGCACAACTCACTGCTGATCATTCACTGATGCACTGCACTGCATTTATTCTTTAAATCAGACAAGTTTCTCTGTAATAGCTGAAAAAAATCCCAGTTTACATTCAGCTGTGTAAAGCAACAGTTTTCCTGAAAAAAAAAAAAAAAAAAACAAAGAATTGAACAGGCTTTTTAGTGTATACAAATGAAATTCTCTAAGGCAGAACAGCAAATTTACTTTAAGGCAGGAAATACAGAGTATCATTCATTTCCACATTCAGTGGAAAAAGGACATTAACAAGTGTAGCTGGAACTACAAAGAAATCCCCCACATGCTACCTTAGGCTTTCACAGACATCAACAGGTCTTGCTACAAGAATTAGGTCAACTATATTGCAATGCACTTAAGAGTGCTACCTACTCCTATATACTTTGGTTTTATGTGCTTTGCTTTCAAAACAACATTAGCATCAAATACTTCCCCTGTCATTCTGTCTGCTATGCATTTACCTTAATCCCTGATCCTTCTACACATACATTTTGAATATCGTCTTTCAAAGAAATTGAGTGGTTAGGACAAAGTATTTAACCATGTGCCTGTCAACAGTTCTCACATGCTTAAATTTTGGCATGTTTTTGCACACTTTGTGGATGGAGTCCTGATCCCACGTACAGGGTACAAGCAGTAAGAGTACAGGTTAGCAGATAATACAGGATACTTCCATTTTTTTATAAAATTGAATTGCTGTGCCTGTAGAAACTACAGCTTTCACGTTTCACAATACATAACATGCAGTTGCTACAGAACTAACCAAGCCTGTAGAAGATAGACAGATCTTTTTAAATTTGGGGGGGGAAAAAAAAAAAAAGATTAAATCACTTCCTGTCCAAGCACGTCTAGAGGCTTACTGGCAGTTAACAAGGTCACAGAAAGAAAGAAGACAAGAAGGTGGAAGCTGTTCAGTGAACAGTGGTGAGGGCTGCAACAAGGACAGGAAGATTACCTGAAGCCAGTTTCATAATTCACTATTCCTCCTCATAAATCCACATGCAAATCCTCACACCCAGGAACACTTCTCACATATTGGAATTCTGTGAGGACTCCTATGATTGCCAAATTGCAAAGGCAGATGTAACAGAATTTCTTAGCTCCAAATACTGATGAAATTGAAATGCCCAAACTAGATTTATTCTCAATTTGAAGCAATGCTTCAACATACAGAACAAACAAAAACAAACTCAAAATCAATCCACTGACTATGTTTGCTGATAACTTTTTTCTAAGAATTCAAAGTAAACGATGACACTGGACTAGATCCATCGCTTCCACTGGTGATCATCACTGATTTCATCCCTGTCTTTTCCTGTCCTTGACAAGCGCTCAATTCTAGCTCCCTACAAAAAAAAAAAAAAAAAGCTTGGCAAACGTACATACTGAAAGAGGGGCCTATTTTCACATTACACATAGTTTGCTATAACTTTAAAACGTCAAAATTTAAGCTTGAGTAAGCTGAGAGCACTCATTGGACATGAACTTTATCTTTACATTTTTTAAAGAATAATTGTCAACTGTCAGCTTGATTTAGGCCCTATTAATTACATCAACTATTAGCCTTTTACATTAATAGCTCTGTTTGCTTGCTCCTTCAACACCATTCAGATTTAACTAAGAAACAACTTTTAACAGCCCAACACTGCATATTTCAGGAAGCAGAACATGGATTCTCACAACTTCTGCAGCTGCCCCCCACCCTCACCAAGGCCTTGATGTGCCTGCAAAGATTGGAAACCCTGCTACTGCTGTTTAGGTACTAAAATGTGAGGTTATCTCAGTAGATCACTCCCACTCCAGTCGCTTTGCTGGCTATGCAAGATATCTGCTGTAAAAACTGTTCTTTGTGGCCTTTGCCTGTTTGCTACTAAATTAATCTGTTTTCTTTGCACGTCCTTGGCTTCTCTAACACTGGCAACTGCTCATCTTTTATGCCATTCCTTTCTATCACTTCAAGTCTGTGTTAGAGGACAAAAAGACATTTTGCAGTTCACTGACAAAAGAAAACCTTCAGCTGGTCAAATTGAAAAATATGAATGCTCCATTTGCTTTAGCATCCTGAAAATCAGTTCCTTGGTAGTTACAAATGTGCTTTAATTATTATTTTCAACAAACGTGAAAATATGAAACTGTCTTCACTAGCTGTCCATTTAAAACAGGAGTTACAGAAAATAAGACCAGTGAAGATTTAAGAGATGGGCATGCAAAGCCTGTCTCTCTCTTTCTTGCTGCATTCCCACCTCTCCCATTCTGGGCATTCTGCAAGCTGTAAATTTCCATGTGTCCCCCCCGCTAGGGAAAGGGGAAGTAAAAGTCTTCAAAGAGGAGGAAGAAGTCCCCTCCAGAGTTGTCTTCCGCATATAATGCATTTTGTACTGCCTCGAGCAATTTGTTCTTCAGAACTGTTTTTACTGTACAAAATCCTACTCTCTGTGGGACCTACTCCTGAGGGATTTTTCCACAGCTACACATTCAGAAAAGTGATTTATGTGAGGATCATGAAACACACAATGTGTTGCTATTCCCAGGAAGAGAGAAAACAAAATGAAAACCCACTCAACCTTGAAGATATGCCTCCCACCAGGATAGCAGGTGGGTTCAGGTCTGTTGTACTGCTTTGAACTCTCCTGTTTGTACTGCTGAAAACAGCAGCCCTGCAGGCGAAATTGGAGAGAGCATGGTGTGATGGTCCGAAGAGAATATGGAGCAAAACTCAAATGCACAGAAGACTACTTCAGAAGATGGTGCTCCCTGGGGTGGATGGCTTGAGGCAGATCAGCAACGCAGTACTGATGTATCTGCAGCTTACATTCGACAATATTCAGACAGCTGTGGCCTCTCAGTGGCCAAGGAGACCCCTCACAAATGCTTCTCTTTCTGCAATAAGCTAACTCAACATGGAACTGAAGGGCAGTATGGTAGGTTCACCCAGAGAACCTAAAAGAAAAAACAATTCTTCATTATTTTCATGTGCTCTGCCCGCAAACACTCAGAACACATCTCTCCAGGATTTATGAAACCAAACTGGAAGGACTCGGGCTCTCACATCTAAAAAATAAAATGTAGCTATTACCAGCGTGTGTTCTGCCTCAAACCGCAAAAGCATGTTTGCAGCACACCTCCTACAGCGTCCACAGACAAAATGCACAATCATGTTACAAAGATAAAAAGCCCTTCCTCCAGGAGTTGGGTCAAAAAACCAAAAAACAACAACAAAAAAACCCAACAACAAAAAACAAAAATGACACAAGAAACAAACCCAGCATGGAAACTAAAAAATACTCCCCATCTTACCCTCTGTGAATAAAATTCCTGAAACAGTAACAGAGAAATCTAGAAATTAAAAATACTGAGTCCCTCTTCCAATTCTGCTATTGATTTTCCATATTATCCCAAGGAAGTTTAAAACCTATGTGCCTATAGGTATTTATATGGAAAGAAGAACTCTTATCTACTGTACTTTGTAGCTTTGACAAAGGTTTTGAGAAGTAGCCTGAAAACTTTTGAAATGACATACTGAGGTATACAAAAATTAGACCTACAGCACGCGTCTCTTTTTGCCTTGTTCTTCCACATTTGCAGCCGATGGCCACTAATATATGCAATCTGAACTCAGCTGGCTGCCTGAAGAGAGTTCTGCTACTGCAACCATGCAGTCATCCAGAGGAGCCTTGAAAAGCATCCCAGATCCTCCAAGAAAGTAACCACAAAACACTGACTGCCTCCCACTCAGTCTCAGCAGACAAAACTCTCGAAATTCTTACAGGGATGCATACATGCCCACGTGCATTTATAACACAAACTAGATTTTAGTTAGACTTGACCACTAAAGGCAGGGTCAGCTATCTCTAGCAGTGCAAGAAAGCAGAGACAACACGGAGAGGTGCAAGTTAAACAGCCTTTGTGATTGCACGTTGGCAAAGGCCACAGCAAACAGATGAAGTCTTGCTGAGTAGGTTAAATGATTCATCCTACCTCATGCTCATTGTAACTGCAGGACTATTGTCAGGTCCTTCATTTTTAGAATAAATAACCGTTCTGAACAAATAAACATAGAGAAAGCAAAACAAAACAGTGTAACTGCCTTTTTATGACAATCCAATTCCCTGAAAACTCATTCTTCTCAATTTGCCTTGCTTTATTAAAAGCGTGCATGCCAAGTTGAGATAACATCTCCTGCTGTTATAATTTTGATCTACGCAGCAATTCATGATGTGCTCTTTGTCAGCTCTGGTGCAATCTTTGGCTCTGATTCTGGATGCAAACACACGACCAGCTCTGCACACTTCATGGACTGTGACTATACTTCCACCACTCACATTAAAAAAAAATTTAAAAATCAGTGGAATTACCCAACTTAATTTTCCTCCTCAAGCTACCCTGTGTTTTGAAAAAAACATTTAGTAATTGTGTTCTGAAAGCAGACTTTGAGATGTGTCAGCAGTCAGCATTGTGCCCCTAATTAAACAGCATATTTATGTGCTTTATAAATTCCCTCTGTAGCCACAACGTAATTTCTTCTATGTGCCAATTTTCATAGTGCACGCAAATGTTTTCATATGTATTATCAGCATTGCCTTGCTGACTGCTGAAGATAAGGTCCTTGTCTAGCAATGCTAAGGAGATTTAAAGCTCTCTCTGCTACGTATCGATGAGAAACAGGAGCCATCCACAGAGAGCCTTCTGCTCCTCCAGAAAAAGCTCTAACTGCACAAGAATATTACCATTTCTAGATTTTTTAAAGGGACAACACTAAGAATATATTTTTTTCTTCTTCTTCCCCTGACCTACCATCCCTTAAACAGAATGTCCTTAATTCTTGTTTTGATTCCTTCAAATGCTGTTTTACGTTCCTTTGGGGATTGTTGCTTTCTGCAGTTGGAGAGCCTTTCACATATATCTGAGTGTATATTCCCAAATTTTCATCAAGTTCAGAGAATGATTATTACTATAGTCACAGGTCTAATTTATCTTGCAGTTTTGGAAAAAAAAATAAAAACATGTCTTGCAAATGAAAATCCAGAAACGGCTCACAGCCTACCATCAAGAAAACACGAAAACCAAAAGCAGCAGAACACCCTGTACGCCAAACACCAGGAACAGCAGCAGGTTGTGCTACTTTTCAGTGTCACTGAAGAGGCACCACTTGTCATTAGTCAAATCAGCTACTGTCTCCTTTCAGGCTTTGCCACATCCAATCAAGAGAACAGGCTTTGTCCAGGAGTGACGAATCAAATCCAAAATCACCCTATATAAACTACTCAACTCCTGTACATCTCTGTTTAACCATCTGTAAAAATGGAAATTCCAGCATCCAGGTCTGCAAAATGCGTGGATGGAAATCATACAGAACAATAATCTGTCAGCATACACATTAAAGTCATAGCACAATGGAATAAATTCCCCCCAGTGTTGTAGACACAAAGCCTGTCCTCCTCTTCATGACAGAGCTGTAATACACAACCTGAAAAATGCACTTTCAGAGAGCGATGTTGTCATAATGTTGGGAAAGGACAGAAGCTATTTTACCTGATGTGCCTTTATGCTTCAAAAATTATTTTCTAGAGACAAATCAAGTGAGTACTGCAGAAGTATCCTTTCCTGCATGGTTTTACACTTTTCTGACGAAGATTTTTCACAGAAAAGGAGTGGCAAAAAAACCATGAAAGTAATTTCCACAGGAGTGTTTGTGAATGGGCCCTATTTCATATTAATGAAAATCAGCAACCTCGTTCCTGTGACTGAGGAAAGTGGCAGACAAACATCTATATTAAAAACAATAGAATTCTCCCCTTCATGAGACAAGTTCAGGATATTGTTTTAGAAACAATAAATCTAAATCAAGATTTTAAACTACAATTCCATAGAACAAGAGAGTGCCTGATAATGGGAAACAGCTTATATGACTAACAATATTGTTTCACAAAACAGTTACAGAATCCTCCATCTATACAAATTCTCCATCCATAGAATATAGTTTGTCATTGGGATTTTAGAGTTATTAAGCACAGGATGAATGCAAGCATGTTTGGTTCATACACAGAGGAAAAATTAAAAATATATTAAAAATAAAAGGTGTTAATATCACATAAAACTGAGAAAAAACAAATGTAAACTTTTACAGCTTGGTTCTATTGACAGGAAGGCTGGGTAGCAGTCATGTTACAACCTGAGTTGACCTTTTGTTTTCTTTTTTATTGTAGCAGGTACTAAATAAGGTTGTCAGGGTTCAAGACCAAGTAATTTATTACTAAATTTATGGAAGGCTCCACTACAGAAATCAATAAATAGTGACTAAAGAAGGCATTATGAATAAAACAGCTTCTTCATAATACTAAGTATTATGGTAGTCCAGGTAAATAGATAATTCTATTTGAGAGGATGGCAAAGATTTTCTCTATGTAGTAAGTATATTCCAAATCAATCCATGGAATGTAATTTGCATTGAATAAGTTACTTAGCATTTTACAGGTGACCTCAATACTGAGACAGGTTAAGTTCTGTCCCAATCTTTTTGCAAGGTCACATGTAAATGCAGAGCGTTCTCTGGACCTGTTCAATGTCACTCTTACTTCTAAGAGTGACCCTGTCTTACAAGTCCATGGTGGAAAGTGCTTTTCCAAAAGGCTTGAAAAAACTATCTACAACAATTAATAAGTCTAAGATAGCAAACAAACATAGCTGCTCCATTAAAAATTGCCATCCCAGAATCTTGCTTTGGTTTTGCCAAAACAAGTGTTAAGTACCTATATATGCATATACATACTCACACACATACTAGATTGATAAATATATGCTTGATCCTCTGCTGGTAGATCAAACAAGAAAGGTACAAAGAGGCACTGCTGTCTAGTTCTATCTATTACCAAGGAGCAGAGGGCTGGAAGGTACTGTCATTATTCATTACAATGACAAAGGTTGTTTTCATGTAAGGCTCCTTTATAGAAGGACAAACATGTCAATACACCAACACTGCCAGGGAAATAACTGATGAAAAAGCAGATTATTCACTGGCCTAATTTGGTAACAGGATGCTAGTCTGTAAAAAGAACTGAAAGGTACCGCATTTAAACAGAATTACCCAGACAAAGACAGTCAGGGTGGGAACCATTCAGATAGCTAACAAGTTGGCTGAAAAGGACATAGAGGTTACCATGAATTGTAAACTGAGTCTGAGTTTCACACTGCTGCATGAAGAACAACTGCTGTATTGCAAACATAAACAAGAAACAAGATAATGGTATGTCACCAATTCTTCTCCTCCACTCGGCCATGCTAAGAGTTGAGGTGTAATCACAGTTAGGTTTTGGTACTGTTGCTCAAAAAAAAAAGCAAAGCGAAGGAGGGGGAAAAGGACAAAATGTTCTTCATAAATATAAAAAGTTACTGCAAAAGCAAAGAAAAACAGTTTTATCTTCCTTGGAAGACAATGAAAGTTAGGGAGAGATGTCTGTGAGATACCAATAAAAACACTCAGTGGTAAGGACTGTTCACACTAGAATAATTTGCCTAGGGTCTTTGTGAATTAACATGCTGGGATAGATCTAAGAACAGGTCAGATCAACATCTGTCAGGAATAATATGCATAACTGAGTCTGTCTTGAGGCAAAGGATGCACCTGGTAATTTCTCAAAGTTGTAAGATGAAACTAAGGTGATTCCATGTCATATAGCACTATAAAATACAGAGACTATGTTTGGTAACCCACCCTCAACCACAACAACAAAAAATAGGGATCTTGCTTTAATTGTGTTTCACTTCTGGTTTATTTGTTTCATGCACAACTACAAAGAGAACTTCCACTCCTCCATTTGCAAAAAGAGACATCCTTATCCAAGAGCAGGCATTTGCAACCTTAATCTGGTGTGGCTGAGACACAGACAGCTTATGGCAACGTCTAATTCAAAACTGAAAGAAGGGAAGCTATATATAGTAGTTCAACTTGCAATTTATTTTGTGTTTAAAGGGACATTTTACACATGCACCATCAGCTTACCAGTCAAGGGTGTGTTTTACATAGACTTCCGAGCTTTTAGAATCCTTCCATTACTGTTTTGAAGAACTAGCACAGCTGTTTTCACAAAACTGCTTTTCATGAGATGCCCAGGGAGGTAACTTTGAGAAGAATACAGAAGGCTAGAAGAAAAAGCATGGTGCAGGAGGCACTCAAGGAAAAGAGAAAATGAAGCATGTGGGATGAGGTAAATGGAGAAAAGATGCTGAAATGATTCTTCTACTCTGAGTACTGATGAAAGAAATGCTTGTGAAGCTTTGAAATTATGCACAGAATCACAGAACTATAGAATAGTTTTTGTTGGAGGGGACCTTAAATATCACCTAGTTCCAACCTCCCCTTGCCACCCATTAGCTCAGGCTGCCCAGGGCCCATCCTGCCTGGCCTTGAACGCCCTCAGGGATGGGGCACCCACAGCTCTCTGGGCAGCTGCGCCAGTGCCTCACCACCCTCACAGTGCAGAAGGCAGGCTGCAGCGAAAAAGCATGGGTGGAGTGAAATCAGAGAGGTGGAAAGGCACATGCTGAGCTGCTAAGGGAAGGGGTCAAAGAGGAAGGGACTGAGAACTACTTAGAACAGCCCTCAGAAGACAGATGGCGTGGTAGTTATTATGAGTAACGATGGGATCTCTTCCCATAGCTTTGAGTCTCCTATAACAACAAGGCAATACGGAGGCACTGTCTCAACTGCTACTGAGGGACATGTATGTGACAATTCTGGAACAACTTAGCTTCCTAACATATTTTATCATACATCCCCTCTGGAAGAGAGGCTGACAAATCTAGTGCTGGTAATCAAAGCCTTTCAGCTGCTATTTATCAGCTCTGTAATAGGGTGGAAATAGGAGACTTATGTTCAAATCCAGAGGTAAAAATCAGTAGAACAATATAAATTTGTAACATGTTACGAGTTCAGAACACCTCACATTTTGAACATTATTTGACTAGAATTTCACTCAACATAACTGCATTCAAGTCACTCAAACTGCTGGTAACAGAAGATGAAAAAAGACCAACATGCTTATGTTTCAAGAAACTTTTAAGAACGTTTTTGTGAAATTCCTTTCCGCAGATTTCTACACTCCTACTCAAAAGGGTTTAGCATGTTCTGAAGGTAATGAACCAGGTGCCGGCCACTCCAACGAGCCTTGCCCAGCAATTCAGTCCTCAGATGAGCAATAGCAGATACTGACTTCAGAATAAGCAACTGTCAATCATGCCAAGTCATTTAAGCCAACTTTTAAAAAGTTAATTTTCTTACTATTATGCATAATTTATCACACTTTCACTATAGCTACCAAATTCCACCAAAGCTGGAAATACAAACAGTGAGTAAGTTCCTTAAAAATTCTAGTACTCTGCATTTAATAAAAAGAGCTATTAAAATTATATGAAATCCTCATGAGTCACAGTTGTTCTCAAGAAGCCTCAATTCGATTTTTCATTCTACTGTTCAGATTATTAAAAGGCCAATTTATGTAAGGCATCCTTTTAGCTTTCCAAACCTCCTTTGGTGTTCCTATTAGCTGTTAAATGAAATGTGCCATTTACCTCAGCTTAAAGAGGTGAGTCAAGACATCTCATCTTGTATCATTTCATTTTGGGTATGAACTATGGGGTGAGACCTTCTGTGTTACAAACGTTACAGTATCTAAAGCATTGTCACAATAGAATATATGCTCATATAGAAAAGGACTTATGTGAATATTATCACCAAACTTAAGGTTTTACTCATTGGACAAGCTTTTTCTCCTTGCAAGAATATGAAGCCGGTAGTTTTCAAGGTGTCCCTCAGGCAACAGAGACCAACCAGGATGAATTGTATTAGCATTAAGAAACAGAATGGCCCTGTCTTCTGATTTTTATTTTTATTTTTTTTTTTTAAAGAAGGAAATTGTTAGGCCCCAGGTTCTAGGAACCTGCTATAATTTAAAACAGAAAATACTACACTATTTTCAAGTCCACTAGAAGGTGAAAAAGGACTGTGGTCATAAAATGGTAAAGGGAAAAGGGTGTTAAAAAACAAAACAAAACAAAACCCACAAACATCCTAGAGACCATGAAAAAAAAAAATCAAGAATATTAACTTCTTGAGGGAATCCGTAAGCTTATAGGTAGAAAGTTTGAAAAATGCTGTAATCATCTCTAACAAGTTTTCATACTTGAAGCAGAATTCAAGAGCTACTACTGTGCAGCTAGAAACATCCTTTCAAAGGTATTATCTACAACTACCTTGAAGATAATGATAAAGCATTCTTCAGTGCTAAAAGAACCCTAAGATTCAGCAGAGAACTGTTAAAGAAGTCACTTGTGTTTCCTTTCAGGCTTTGACATAACAGATAACTTGCTATAAACTAGATTATTCAGGGAGTGAATTGAGTCTTGTCCTAACTGCACTCCTTTTACTGTCAAAAAGGCCACTACTGAATAATTCTCATGAAAGAAATCTGAGTAATTTCAAGTAGAAGAATCTCAATGTCATCATTACTAAGCAGAGACGATCAATTGTTTGTACTATTTAGAGAAAACAATAACTGCTTCCTGTTCCATTTAGCACAGACATAAAAGAAAACACAAAGGGTGTTTCCTACTATACTTCGCCATTTCCCATGAAAGTGACTTTTGGCCAAACGCCCACCTCCTTAAACTTCATTATGGACCTTAGATTTTCAGTACCACTCACTCAGCTAAAAAGTCTTCCTGACTATAGGTCAGGCAGCCAATGCAGAAGAAAGCAGTAAGATATTTATATTTTTGTAATTTTTAAGCGTAGGAAAAATACATTAAAGATGTAAATCCTATAGATACACATGCTCTGCCACTGCTCTAAATGAGGCTATAATGCAATAAATATGTTTTGCATTCCAGAATCTTGTTATGTTTTCTCAGAACTCCTACAGTTTCATCTTAAAAGATAATAATAATCTTAAGTTCTCATTTTGTGAAGCTGGACTAAGATAGAGCTAACCTCAACTTTTCTTTTTTAAGGACTTTCAAGTGTGTAAAAGTCTATGAAGAAACAATTCAAACCTCTGTGCTTCTGCTTTCAAACTCACTCATTTCTAATTCACTTCATTTTGGAGCTTGCAAAGTTTCAGAACAATCAATCATAGTGGGAATTGGAACCTTGACTGTGACTCACAGCTTCAGCTGCAGTACCTATAAGAAAAGGTCAAAACTGTTATTCAAAACCTTCTTGTTATATTGTTACAGCATCCTGACCAACATAGCCAGTACAGGTCTCACGAGTAAAAACAGCACAAGGTTTGGTGGCAGCTTTTTCTCTTGCAGCCTTCAGGGTACAGCACCTGCTTTCCTTTATCCTAGCCCAATTTTCTAGTGACATACTCACTGAATCTTTTAGCATTTCACTCATCAGCCTTGTAAGCAATCAATGACCAAATTCCCTTCTTTCCTCTTCTTCCTCTTGACAAATTCAGGGAGAGGTTCAGCTCCTGGGTACCTCCACTAGACTCACTCAAAGCTGAGGCTCCTTCTTTCAGCATGTGTCAGACTGTTCAGGTATGACAGGAGCTAAGTGTCCCAGCAAAACCTATAACAGTTGCAAAATACCAGCAGGAAGCTTCAAGGAGCATATTCAGTTGCCAAAATTAATCTTCACTTTTCTCTCCTTCTCTCCAACCTCCCTTACTCTCTTTGAACTAAAAATTCAATGAAAAAAATTCATGGCTACTTTACTTCTGTAACGAACGTTTTCCTTTATCCAAACTCTAACACATCGAAAATTTATTTATTTATTTATTTATTTTCCCCCACCCCTACATGTTCGCAACAGCATCTACCATGTCTAACTACTCCTTGTTATTCAGTCATGGAAAGCTTCCTGAGACGCTTGACATTTCCACATTACCAAAGACAAGTATAAGATATGACACATATCATGGTGTTTTTCCATTTCCACTGTTTAAAGAAATTCTGAAGAATATTAACATTAAAATTTCTTAGCAAATTAGGATAAGTGCTACAAGACATGTATATTTCAAGAGCAAAGGTGTAAATTAACATATCACCTGCAATTCAAAAGCTAGAACAAAACTAATCCAGTATTGCTGAATGTCTCAGTTCAACGGAGGAATAAACAGTTATCAAGTCTCCTGAATACGCTCATCCAGACCAGCAGAAAGCTAAGTTCTGGTCTTGCTGTTAACTTGGGAAGCTGCTCATAAACAAAGACAGCAAGGGAAATAATTTGCCTGTTATCATCTATCTTACAAACAAAAAGTTATCCAAACCAGTTATAGAGTTAAAAATTGCAGTGAAGAAAAATAAACTTGAATTTTGCTACAGGGTCAGCAGCTTGGGCTCCATTATACAGTATCGTTCTGAAGTGAAGCATCTAAAACGCACACACACACAAAACAGCCAAAACCCATTATTTCGAGATTCATCTTCCTACTCCATTGCTAATAAAGCTGTACAAGTGCGTTTAAAGAACTTAAATTTTCTAAATGCAAGTGAAAAAGATAAAGTAAGATTTACTAGTTTTGTAGAGGAGATGCCTACCTGGGAGATGAGACACTGGTATTCCCATTGCTGCTCCAGGAACTGTTTATATATGCAAATTGTGTTGATCAACAGATAAGATTAAGACAACTATAGAATATTAAAAGCACTCAAAGATAAGAGATTAGAGTTCAAGTTTCCTCAGGCAAAGGAAAGAATTGTACTTCTGTTTTCTGTACTGCTGGATCAAACCATCACCTCCTACTACTTTGCAAACTATGGCCCTTGTTTCTCATACTTTCCCACAGGTGTTCAAAATGAAATCTTTAATTTGGGTCTTACTGAAACAGCATGTTTTTCAGCCAACTGACGTTCCAGTGAAACCAATGCATTTCTGAGGAAAGTAAACCCACGCTACAGTGAAGTAGCACAGCTCTCTCCTTCTGCATATCAGCATGATCCCTTCCATCTATCAGGCAGTTTATCTACAGTAGAGGTAGAATGGCAGGAGTAATACATGGCTGGCAGTGAGCTATTGACTAACAAAGCTAGACAGATCTCTAACTCAAAGTGAAAATAGTCAAGTGCTAGATCAGAAATACTACAATTGTCTTGTGCAGTCTTAAGAGACGTCTGACTTCAAAGCAAAAGGAAGTGTGAGACAGTGGACTGGACTTCATGCTCGAGCTGCAGGTCACCTGGATTGTTCATCACTCACTGGCCATATACTAATTAGTTATTTAGCTTCTGTGGCCAATATTTGTATATCCAGACTAATGCCATTACTTGTTAAGTTGCTCTGAATTTACCATAAATTTTGGGCTACTCTGTTGCAAACTTATAGTTAGAGATGAGAAATTAAGGAGTTACAAAGGTAAATCTTCCTCAGCAACAGAATCTCAGGGAAGAGGCCTAAAAAGGGATAATGGTACTCAATTTACCAACCTCAAAGGATGCAACAAAGGGTAATTAATGTTCTTAAAGCGCTATGAGAGTAGAAAGTGCTATACAAATGAGATAGAGAACTATTTTGTGAGTTTCTGTGTAGGCTAGCAACCGAAGGCTCCAATTACATAGACCATCACACAGACATAATAAAGTGATAGACTTCCTTCTTACACCCCATTGGCATGACTTTCAGCAACTCCCCCATGCTGCGAAACTTTAAAAGCTACCTTTTCTGTCAAAATGGACTTGAACTATGACTTAATCTTTGCCATGATACCAGAACAAAGAGATACCTAAACATCTCCAGAGGTGTCCCAAGACAGAAAGGTGACTGAAGACTGAAACGTGTCACTTGGAGGTGAAGGGGAGATGGAATTCTTTCAAATACTGTTTAATACAGCAACCTAAATTTTCTTGAAGAAAGCCTCAAAATTCTTCTTTTCTTTTGCAAACTCTTTTATCTGCTTGGATGGCATGAAAAAGTTGTCTGTTTTTCCAGTTATATCCACCGATTCATTAAGTCATTTTTCCTGCAGATGCTGCCTTCTTTACATCCTTCAGTGAGCCTGGGTACACAACTACATTGGCCTTATTTTCACATGGAGGCTAAAACTGATGACTACAACTATAGTCTTACCAGGAGCTTCAACAGCAACAGGCAAGAGACACAGACATAAATGAAAATTGTATCTGATTTAGTGGGTGGCAACCCCGCCCATGGCAAGGGGTTTGGAGCCAGATAATCTTTAAGGTCCCTTTCAACCCAAGCCACTCTATGATTCCATTCTATGAAAATTACCACCATGTGTTTCATAAGGATCTTATGCAATCCAAATTCTGCTAATAATTTCGAGTCTTTCTTCTTTAATTAGTTTCTAATCCATTACTGATTTTGTTTATCATGCCCAGCAACAAAAGAAATCCATCCTTCTGATACGGTACTGAAAATGAATCCTATTTAAAGTATTACCCATTCATTTTCAGATGTACATTAAAACAGGATTAGTACCTTCAATTACTATTGAGTAGACATTACACTATTTGCTTGAACATCCAAAAATTACTTAAGAATCAAGGAAAATCTGGATGCAGAAATCCCAGACTACTTTGTTTCCTTATGCAAGCTACAGCTGCAATCTAAACAGTGGGGAAAATACAGAAGTATAAATCAAGAGGGATACGGCAAACAGGAGTCAGGAAGAGGGGCTTTCATCTGACACCCACCCCCTTCATTATTTTGTGGAAAACAGACTGATCAATCACCAAAGAAATCACATCTCTTCAACCTGCTTGCATTTTCCTTCAAAAAAAAAATTCACAGACTGTCTTGGTTGAAATGGAACATTTCTCCGTGTGCTTCAGGCAATACTGCTGAAACAGGAAACCTACACAAAAAAGATAAAGCATGGGGAGATCAAAGGAGAGTAGCTGTGCAACAGCAGAACGTACATCATGAAGATCAGGGCCAGGCTGGCAAAAAAAGGAAACCAAACCTTTTGAATTTGCAGATGGAAGCCTGCCTTCCTTTGGGCATCTTTGCCAGCAGTGTCCTTCTGTTGAGGAGAAACAGACTTTCCAAAGCACATCCAGATGTGCACAAATACTCACGGTGTGTTTCTCATTCCCCTCGGAACATACTCTTGATTTATTCCTGATTTAGACCTGCCTGTTTTCCCTGATGACCTGCAATGCTGTTATGGTTCTTACAAGTGTAATTTTTTGGATATCTCACTAACTTCAAGACTTCTGTCTTAAGCAAAGCCCTCATTATTCCTTGAGGACCAGTGGTGGTGTTCCTCTACCCAAGGATGCAGAAGCGGAAGCTAGCACCAACTATACTTTCACATTTGAAGCTGCTGTCACCATCTTCAGTGCACATAGATGGACTGATTGGAGGACAGAAGGAAGGAACACAGAAACTGCCTGGGGAGCCAGAATTAAACTACACAAGGACAAAGAAGAGCAACCTAAATATAAGATACTACACCTTCCGCGTTCGTTTTCATGTTGGTTTAGCTGCTGTTATGTAAACAAAAGTCTGCTACTCTTCTGACTCAGTATTGGTCTTCACCCTATCAGTCACTATTGAATCCAATGGAACTATCAAAAAAAGGTACCTAAGTCACTTATTTTGAACAAAGGACCATAAAAATCTTAAGAGATTAGCTATCCTCTATCCATCTTACATCAACACGGGCTGCCAATTTATTTGTGTCTCATCTTCATGCAAGTAACACCAGCATTTGTAGTTAGCTATCAGCATTGTCCTAGGATTTGCTAAAACACAAGAAACAACTGTCTGCTAAACAAACCCTAGACTGCCTGAAAACTTCAGAAAAGCTGTTGTGTCCTTGACATCCTGGATCTTTACTCCCCAAAGTCTAGTGTCCTGCCAATACACATCACTGCCCTTCTCAGAAGTAACGTCACTCAGGTGTTTTGGAATTCTTCTAACAATGCAAGAGAACTATTTACCACCATTTGGATGTTTGGGTTTTTCTTCTGAGAAAAACCTGTGTATCTATTTACACGACAATTTAATTAGCTTTCTTTCCTTTTTTAACAACCTTACCCTTTGCAATGAAATTTACCTAACCATCCAGATAGCACTGTACATTTCCATTTTTCTGTCCATGGGACAGCATCCCATGGAACTGTCCTTTTCCATTTTTGTTCAGAGTGGAGAAAAGAAAAACAAAACACACAGAGGGAGCTGAAGTTAGTCAGCTGATTCCTTCCACTCCCCCCTGAAGTCCTCAGGCTCCAATGAGATTAAATCACAGACTTAATACAAATCTAGTCTGTGAGTTCCAGCAGATATGCAATGCTTTTAGCATAAAAGTACAGTAAGAATATGTACAACTGATCTTAAGTTCAAAGTAAAAGTCCTGCTAAATGTAAAGGGACAAGAAAATCACTATCAATGATGCTATGAGATTGTGAACGGGTAGAAAAGCACTAAAGGAGAATTTCTCCCCTCCAAAGTTACCAGTTAGACTACCCAAAGTGAGTCACCTTTTCTACTTCAACATTTTTTTATTTATAACGATATTATCAATTCAGGAAAAAAAATAACAATTTGACAACCTGTTCTACCCAGAACAATGGCATTGCCAAAAACACAAACATTCAGAAGATCATAGCGTTGAATTGAAGATTCAGCTCCAAAAATCAAGGATCCTCTGAATGCATTAAAGATAGACAGGGTGACCCAAAACACTGTAACTGGGTAATCTGCTGAGTCTCAAGCCTATAAATTTTGGCTATAGACAGATTTTGCTTAAGGGATTATTCATAAATGGGCTTCCAACAAAAACAGTGGTGAGACAGTGGGAAATCATTAGCCTACAGCAAATGGAGACATTTTTTACTAAGATTCCTAGTACTAAGTAGACTATGGACTGCTCAGAACCGCATTCACTTTGCTGTGTACAGAACAAGCCTTGCTTTATTTTCATGCTTAATGCTAGTTCTGTATTTAAATGCCTTTGCTGTCTTGATGTGTGATACATGAGATACTAAAAATAGCCTGTCTGTTCCAGAATTTCCATTGTGCCTATCTTTGAAAAGCTCCATTTATGATGAAAAAATATTATGGATTTAACTTGTGTAGATAAACCCTAAAATATTGAGACTGAGACCACAAACACAGTAAATCTCTATTACATATTTCCTACATATGTAAACCTACTTCATGCACCAAACTATACTGGAGGAAAAAAACGTTTAGAAGTCCACATATCTTTTACTACTGCTTTTTCTTTCGTGTGTCTAACTGATAAGCCCTGGAAACTCTCCAAAATTTAAGAAGTCTTATCTGCGTGTTCTCCAGTTCTCTTTTTGTGCTGCAGATACCTTTCTAATCCAACTCAGATGTTGTTTATATTTTGGAGGGCCTCTTGCAGCCAGCAAGACAAAACAAAACAGTGGGATGCTGTTCCAGTAAGATAGAGGTGTCCTCTTAGGACAAAGGTAAAAGCACACAATATTGCATTTGCAAAGCAGAGCTGATTATTTTATGGCATGAAATAAGCGGTCTATTTTAGGATTTGAAGATTTTAATGCATGTAAGACATAAAGAATAGCGGAAGTGTCTACAGCTAGCTCTAGTGCAAGCACAGGCAGATTCCACAAAGATAATCTGTAACTCCAATTTAACTGGCCAACTCACACAGAGATTTCTTAAACACCCATCCATCACTGACTGCAACAGTTCTGGGTATTTTAGTCTCCTTTAGTGAAGGCTGGCTGAGTTTCTCCAGTGGTCTTATGATATTGCCAACCAGTAGTAAAGTATCAGCCAAATTCACCTCTAAAAAGGCTAAAGACTAATTACTCTGTCACTCTAATTACTAATTACTCTGTGCCACTTTTCCTTCACTGTCTTGCTGGATACACAATGATATAATCTAGAATAGTGTCAATGCTATTTGTCATCAAACAACTGGCTGCTGAGCACCTTCCAAAAGCATGCACAGCAAAAACATGAGGGCTACATGCTTAAACATGTGGGCAGGAAGGCAGGAATTGCATGTTGGTTTTATGTTCCTTTCTGTTTTCTGACTTGTGCAGATTTGTAAATCCAGGTACTGTAAGAACACAATGGCCTAGGGAAGTCGATTTGTCAGATGCAGGCACTGTATTTTACCACCATGTAGACAGCGAGATTTTGAACGCTTCCCTTTCCATACAAGGAAATTAATTGAATCTATGCAGACAAAAAAAAAAAAGTTAAATTGTGTGCCTTGTCACTTCCTGGTGACATTCATATCAAATTTATGTAATTTACAAGTCAAAAGCTCAGTGCAATTTCTCAGTGCCACAGCTGAAGCTGTCAGAATCCATCAGGAAGCCCCAGGCTGCTCTTTGGCTTCAGGATCACCAGCGACAATGCAGGCCTTGGCAGCAGCAGTTAGCTGGCCGCTGTCAGTGATGGATGAGACAACAGAATGCGGTTTGCTCTTTCACAGCTACATCAATACCGTCCTGCCCTGCTGACGGGCGAGGCAAACCTGGTTTTGACAGTGAGCCAAGCAGATATGATCCCAAAGACACAAAGGAAGCAGATATGAGCAGTAACAAGGTGTCATCCTCATGGAGTCACTTTCCTGGCCGTAACTGCATTTTAGCAGATGTCCAGCTGAATATTACCAGTGATGCAGCCGTTATGGGCCTGAAAACCCACTCTATCTACTCTGACTGCAACCAAAAAAACACATGGTGCACAGGAATAGGCCAAATGCTAGGAAATGTGGGCAACTCCCATACTGTTCACAAACATTAATGTCCAAACCCAAGCACATTCTCCATTACAAAAACAGAGGCAAAATTCCAAAGTGCAAAAAGCAATTATCGTGGTTAGGGACAACTAACAATCCCTGACGGCACTGCCATTTGGAAAAATAATCCATGTTTAGCTCCATCTGCAGCTACTGTTCTGCTGTCAGATATGCTGCTTTCCCAAACAATTTCACCAAGTGATTTTTCTTTTTAAATTCAACACGAAAGCAGGATATCCAGACAGAAATGGCCATGGTCTGATAGGGAAGGCTGTGGAGCCGATTAGAAAATACAATACCCAATCAAGATATCAACACTTGATCGCAAACAGCTTAAAATGTTTTCAAAGTATACAGACGCAGCAATAAACAGTTCATATTTCTGTCCTTTCAGAGAACAAGCTACAAAGGGCAGTCTGGGCGAGCCAGCTCTGAATGCCTGTCCCTGGCAAGATGCTGCCAGCTCAGGCACTTCTTTGTTACTGCTCTGCTCCTCCCGACACAGCCTCGCTGGGCACTGCTGCGGGATGCCCAGCCCCTGGGAGACCCACTCTTTCTCTTTGTTCCCAAAGCATTCAGTAAACCAAACTTCGGCCTTTTGCGTTTACCACTTATCCTGCTTTAAAATCTAAAGGCGTATCCCAATACCTATTGCCTGACAAAATTTTTTACACAGAGGACCTGTAGCATTGAGAGAGCTGTCAGAGACTCCCCGCTCTCCTTTTCCCTGGTTCCTCATTTGACCTCACCTCACTGCAAGCCTTGGGCTTATTCTATGGCAGCCTCTCTCGCAATTCAGAAATCTTTGCTCCAGCAAAATCTTGATTCCAGCAGGACCCTGGAAAACAGCACTAGTACTACACACAAACATGAGTTTTGCTCTGCTCTAGTGCTTGGATAAAGAGAAGATGATGACCAGTGGTGGGGGAGGGGGAAAGAAGAGTTGCCCACCTGCAGCTCTGGCATGTCCCCACTGCACGGAAGAGGCTACAGAGCAGAGCGTAGAGAGAACAGTCCCTGTTCACCCCTGCTAGGCAATGCAGGACAGAGCAGAGACAGGCTAGACTAACAGCCCAATAACACTTGGTGCATAATAATTTTGTGACTGCATCTGCTACTGAAATACGCTGCGAATCTGGCAACATCATTCACAACTCCAAACCCCTGTAAATGCGCTACCTTTCCTGTAAGAGGAAAGGTAGTGTACAGAGGAAACAGAGGAAAGGAAAGCTGTACAGAGAGAAAAGACATCCCAACAAATGAGTCATTGTTCTGTCTTTCACATCAGTACTTTAGAGGACACTTCAGCAGCTCTTCAGTTTGAGCCAATTCTTCATTCTAAAGCAGACCATAAGCAGGTATATTATCCCATAATAGTGAAAATGCATGACAGTCAACACGTCCATCTCCTGCTCACAGTATACCTACTGAGTCAAGTAAGAGCAAGTTTCAGCTGCAGTCAGTACTGTCTGGATGCTGCTGTTGGGGAAAGGAGCTAATATCCATGGTCTCATCTGTTATCAGGACAATGGCTATCTAATATCCAGAAACCATATTACGCTGATGATGCATGTAGCAAAAATTGAGCACTAATTTAAGCGTGCAAGAAGGTATTGCAACTGAAAATTTAAAGTTCAAAAGTCATCACTGGAATACTGCAAACTGAATATGAGAGCCACTGAAGAGGAATCTGCAGGACGTCTTTTCACATAGCCATTGTCTCTGACTATACTTGTACTTTCTCTTGAACAGAATGCGCTAGTGAATCACTCTCTGGTCTGTCTTGGGTTAGCTTGCATCTATTTAAACCAGCGTGAAGCTCTGCACCTTTGATGTGAGTAATTAAGCTCACATGGCTTTCCCCAGACTGGATTCTGCAGCTTTGGAAGAGAAGGGAGCCAAATTAGACCCATCTGTCCAAATGGAAGGGAGTCCTCTCCTGCCATAAAGCATGCCTCATTACCCAGCACAGGAGCTGCCTTCCAAGAGCCCAAGTGCCAGGAAAGGGGGTTTCATGGCTGGCAGCAGCTACCTAACATACCAGGTATGTGGAGGCTTGGACACGAACCATGATACTCTGCCATCAGCTGCTATGCACAGAAGAGCCCATCTACAAAGGATTTCCTGCAATCATCTTTTGTTTAACGCTTGGAACTTCTTGGCAAGAATAGATTTGTAAAGTACACTTTATTTCCCTCCTCCCATTTAAAAATAAAGAAGAAACTAACGAACTTGAGTGGAGCAGAACTGACTCTCTGCCTTGATCCTGCAGCCAGTCTGTATAACCGAAGTCAGTACAAGCTCTGGCAACCCCTCAGTTGCCAAATTGAAATCCCAAAAAGACAGAAAGTAGCTTTAAGTAAACCACGTCACCATCAGGTACAGATGACAGAGAATTGGAGCAAACCACTCCCCTCTGCTAGTCAGCACTAGGATGTGGGGAAGCAAAGGCAGAACACAATTATGCATCTTCAGTTCCCATATTTCTCTTAAAGGATTTCATCTTGTAGAGGAATTGCAGAACTCTGATCAGACCCCAGGCTGGCTCTGCCACAGTGCTATGCATCAGTAGAGGTATTAACCATACCTTGCTTTCCCACACAAACAAGATGGAACGAGATATACAGCTTGAGATGTTCAAGTAAGAAGTACCATATTAAATCAGAGCATACAATCCTATTCCTTATAACTATTATTTCATATCAGAAACACCAGTGTTTCAAAGCTAAACTGCTAAGTACAACTACAGTCATCAAGTTCACAATTTTCAGGCTCTGCAGTAACTAGTAAATCTGATTCTGAGTTCCTGTATGTGAAATACAAAAATTACTACCACAGCAAAACATGACCAAGTATAATATAATGAAGAACTCCTTCAGTAACTCATTTTCAGTCAAACAAGATTTCTAAGAAATATCTACAAAGTTGTAAGTGAAATACACAATACAGCTGGGAAGGAAGCTTAACACAGAAGACCTAATAAAGCAGATCTAAAAGCTTTTTTCTCTCTGTCACAGATGACCTTTATGAACATTATGAAACTAATGAAAAAGGTTTAAAATGACAAAAACACATTTACAATACATACATGCACATATACCCTAAATAGTGACAAACATTTACAAATGTTACAGAACAGTAAAGAAATAGAAATCATCCAACAAGTGAAAAAAAACATTTTTGTGATAGGCCTCCTGAAAAGGTTTCTCTTTAGAACTAACATAAATGAGTTACGGAGATGACCTGTTATAAATAGTAGTTTCTGTGAAAGTGGGACTCCTCAGGGAGTCTATGCTACTGAATGGGTGAAAAACAGCAGACTAGGCTTCAAAGGTAAGGAAATGGATAGTGTGCTGTACTTGAAGGCCAGCTATAAGCAGAGCAGTGCAGGGTCTATGCTGGGGCCTGTTCCATTAAACACACGAAGAGGAAATAGATGGCACCATCATCAAGGTTGTGGGTGATGCCAACTTTGAGCTACAGTCGATACACTTGAAGGCAAAGTAGCCTGACAGGAACCTCACAAAATGCAACATGGACAAATGCAATGTCCTGCTCCTGAGAAGGAGTAGGCCCATACCTTTACCTGGCACTTGTCAGGCCATGCTTGGAACACCACCTCTACTTGTACAGTCCTTAAGGCTAGAAAGACATCAAACAATTGTCAAATGAATTGAATGAGCCCAGAGAAGTGCCATCAAGTTTTTGGAGGTTTGAGCCCTTGTCCAGAAAGAAGATGCTAAGGGATCTAGGAGATTTAGCTTGGAAAAAAGACATACTTGAGGAGACCAACCAGTAGCCTGCTGGCAGCTACAGGGAGGTTATTGAAAAGGTAGAGCCCAGCTCTTCACAGTGTGTGTGGCATGAGAATGAGAAACAACAAGCATAAAAAGATATGGGTATTTAATAGATTACCAGAGGGAAAAAATGTTTACTACAAAGACAGTGAAGTAGCAGAACAGGATGCCCAGAGAGTCAAAAAAACTAAAGTAGTTAATTTCCAGGTATTTAACTGAGTTGGTTAAGCATTTGTGTGTGTTAATGCAATCACATACAGTTACTTCCCAGACTAGGGACATAACTTCCAAGCCATTAAACTGAAATATTAATGACTCTTTTGGGTCACAAATGGCAATGGCTTGTTAACAAAGTCATAACCTCTCTACATACCACATCGAGGTCTTGGGAAACCCTCCGTTTGCGCAGCTCTTCCATCCTCTCACACACATCCGTGAAGCAGGTGTTGTAGTAGTCTGCATACTGCTGTGCAAGGTCATCAATGTTCCCCAGTGATCCATCCTGTGGTGGAGACAAATGGAAAAAAAAAAAAAAAAAAAAAAAGAGGTTAATCAATTTTAAAATTCTGATTTGAAAGTATCAGCACAACCCCAACAGAGTCCCATCCCTGCAGCACAGGCAGGGCACAGCTTGTAGGCCACCCTTCCAATGAGTCACGGTGCCACAGCAGCCCCTCAGGAGCAGGAGGGTCCTTGCAAATTCCTGCACAGCCAGAACCAGCAGGGACAGCAGTGCACAGCATGGAACGATGTATCCCCAGGCACGACCTGCCTTGGTGCCCTCCCACCCACAGACAGTCATATTCCATCTGGTTCTGCAAGCAGCAGCCCACTCACCCCATAGCCAGTCACTACACGTTTCATTGGCCTTATTTACTGGGAGTAGCCCCACTTTCCTTGACAATGACTAACAGCAATTTCAGACATAAAAACTTCTTGCTTATAAGCACAATAAGCCAGACTGCAAACAATTCCAGCTAAATGACTTTAACTTAGGCAAGTTTATACCACCCACAAAGACACACTGCCAGTTGGTCTTTTAAGATGCTCTGGAGGTGGAAACAGGCTTTGTTCAGCCCCAAATGTCTGCTCTGCTAGGCAAGATTGCCACCCCATTAATGAAATGGCAATAGCCAGGAATCTAGTTGTAGTCATCTGCTAATAACAGTCAAAATTCAGACTTTTTAAATGATGGACAAGTAAAGGGAAAAGAAAAAAGGCTAGATTTCTAAAGTGGCATCAGAAATCTTTCTAAACTTCAGATATCTGTGCCAGAGAGGACACAGAGGTGCAGACAGGGTGGATTAGCAATTTTTTTGTTCAATATGCACACACTTAAATGGGTCCTGAATATGGAATGGAGTACTTTCGTTTCTCTTGTTGTCTAATTTATGTAAGAACACGTTATCTTTTGAAGAATGTATATAATAATCTATACTTTGTGTAGACATTCTGAGAGAACACCAATACACTGCAGTGTTATTTCATTGTTGCTACCTGTTAATAGATGCAACACAGACATAAAATTGTCTTCAATATTAAGAAAAAACTAAGCAATTAAGAAAACATTTAAAAGTAATTACGCTAATGGTACATGTAAGTTGCAATGCAGTGTTAACACATGAGCCAGAAGGAAATCTTTTAATTAGAAACCACATCTTACTGAAGCTATTACGACGTGAAAAGAAATAGTCCTGTTTTCTGCGTTCTGACTAGGCAGAAGAGGCAGATCTGCTCTAAGAAAGTATCAATTCCAAATAATTGGAAAAAAAAAAACAGTCCAAATAAGTCAAAGCAAATGCCTATCAAAGCTGCAACTCTACTTTCTGAAACCTGAAACATGCTTTCTGCTTTTTTAAGGAACATTTCTGCATGCTCAGCAGGTATCTAAAATTCCCCAGAATGATTCCCCAGAACCATCTGCAGCTTCTTCAAATTACGCTGTATGGCACAGGTGGAAGAACGGCTTGCATATCGCTTGTTGGAGAAGCAGAAGCAAAATAACGACACTAAATATATACATACACACACTCCTCTATACAGTAAAAATATATATAGTTATGCATTTCCTACCGCTCAACCTGCCAAAGATCTCAAATGGGAGATGTTTCAAGTGTTAGAAGATGCAGCTCCTTAGCACAAATACCCTCCTGGGAACTTCAGACTTTCTGCAGCTTCAGACAGGTAACTTTCCATGCATCCTTGAGAGAGAGACAGCACGGCCCTGCCTTGCCCCTGGAGCTGCCGTGCTGCCTGCTCAGTGGGCAGTGACCATACATCTTCTCCATCTACTTCTTCCCAAGCCATCACTTCCCAATAAGCTAGGCAAGAAAACAGGACATGCCACATCTGCCTGTGCCCCTGAAGGCTCTGTCAGTGGTCACCACGGCCCTGGCTGAGCACACGCATGCTGGTGCCACCCACCAGCCCTGCTTTCACAGGGTCTGCACGCTCTGTAGGGATAACCAGCTCCTCTGTGTCAAGAGGGAAAACAAACACCAAGCAGAAAAAGCAGCCCACAGAGGTAACCTTCATTTGCTCACTGTTGCAGGCAATACAAAAACCTGCATGAGTTTCAAAGAGATGGCATGAAACCTGATTCCCAGCCATTCCATCCTTTCTCTCTAAGGGTTACAAAACATTCCCACTTTGGAGTGTGTCTTCCCAGCTGGGAAGAGCCTGCTTTTTGCTTAATAAGCCTTGCCAGTTATTACTGCAAGAGCTGGAAATGGTAATAATAGAAGAGTAAGACAGGAAACCATCATTTTATTAGAACAATATGAAATCCGCTTAATTACTTTGTCGGTCTGACTCCTTCCTGAACTCCAGACACCTTTACATTTCATGTAGTAAACGTGCTGTGGAATACGTGTGTGTAGGTAAAGGTTAGACAGCACAGCAGTTTCTACTTTTAAAAGTTACTGTCATGACTCTGAAATTGAGTAATATACTTCAAATCCAAATATATCAGATGAACTTCTGTGTAGCTAACAACTAAGCCTGCTCTACTGCAAGTGGAGTTAAGACCAGATGAGACAGCAGCCTGCAATGCACAATGGATCAAACAAAGATTTGCACATACTGATTTTTCACTTATTTTGGCTTAGGGCTTATGGTGCTTTTTTTTTTTAAAGGAGGTCTCCACAAGTCTGAAGGCTTGCGCTTGTTGACAGCTCCCCAGTTAAAACCTGCAGAGGCAGGGCTGTGCCACTGCAACTGAGCACATGATGGCAAAGAACAGCCTACAGACAGATGACAACGGCTACCAGTGCCACAAAGCCCAGAGGAGCTGAGCTGCAGCCATCAGCCTGCCTGGCAGATGGCATTTCAGTCAAGGCACAGGACTCAAGTGAGGGGCGAAGCTCCAAACACAACTCATGGCAGCTCTCCAAGGAAGACAAGTCCTACGTGAAAGAAAGCTTAACAACCAGAACAGACGAAGGGAAAGAAATACTACAAGATGTCAGAGAGAGAATTGACTCCTGAAAGATAGAAGCATTGCAACTCTGCCATATGGGTTACCAGAGGGAGCACGCCTAGCCTCACAAGTTTACCACTCTACAGAAGTAGCACACAGCCTCCTGAGTAGATGCCTTGGGGTTTGAAATCTCAAGCTTCAAAACGTGACAACAAAAACGTAAACGTTTGCATTTATATCTCAACTTTCCAGGAAGTGGTAGTGGAAGATATTGATTGATCTATTTTTCTCTGTAGCAAAGAGTTTCTTTTATGAGTTTACATGTAGGGATATCCCAAAAGCACAGCTTTTGTCAAAAAGGAAGAGCAGATACACAAGTCAAGCCAGGCCAAAGACAGAAAGTATTTCACACCCAGCAGCATCCACTCATGTTATGCACATGAAAATAACAACATAACTTGACAGACAATTATGTATCTGATTTACATTACCTCAAATTTTCTCCCACAGGGTGTGTTAAATGCATGTGATTATCTCCATCATCCACCTCTACTCTTTAAGTGCTATTAAAACCATGCAAAACTCAAAAAAAAAAAAAAAAGATAAAGCTTCATTTTTGTCTTGCACTGATGACAGCTTAGAGGACCTACTCGAGACATCATCAGACTGCAGGTACAAGTAATCAGATGACTTTTGAACTTTAGATTCTTGCCTGTCAGTGCTTTGAATTGAAACCCCAGCTTCTCCAAGCAGCTTCAAACCCCCTCATGCAGTTATCACCAGTGTGCTTTGTATTCCAAGGCTGCTCCCAAGTGAATTGAGTATTTGAAAAATATTCATACACACCCAGCTTGAGAACTCATTCATCTCCCTTGCAAGGCAAAGACAGGCAAAGGAATTGTCTAAAACATCCCCCGAATTCCCTAACATAATTAATAAAATTAAATAAAATTGAACAATAAAAGCTTACACAACCAATAATACTTTAAAGAGATTTCACTCTGATGCACGAAGAACAAGTGTTAATGTTAATTTTGGTAACTTCCTTTACAAGCCAAAACCTAGAGAATTTTTAAAATAGCAGAAATAACAGTCAAAACTCAGGTGTTTGTTCATTTCTCTTCTTCCTTATACACAGTCCTACAGTTTGGGCTTGATTCCAATGCAAAACCAAACTTGACTTGCCACTTCAGTTTCACAGGTATGAAAATAACATACAGCTATTTGATACCAAAACCAATAAGCCAATGTAACTCAAAGTAAGCCTTCAGTTATGTGCTACTACGTCCCACTTTGACAAAGACAGTCCCCATATTAGGGCTACCTTATGCAATTCTAATGAAGAAAAGGCATAGCTTCCAAACATATTCTTACTGATGTATCTGTAATTCATCACTCACTATGTCCTCTTCACTGCTTTAGGTCAGTAATGTTTTTAAAAACAAGACTTCATGACAAATTCTTTTTTTTTTTTTTTTATTTTTACTACAAATTTGACAGTTATTAAAGCCCTACCATGAAAATCGCTTTGCACCAGTTGTGTTTACCGCCATACAAACTGCAGTGTTCAAGCTATGTAATCCCACTGATCTTCTCTGAAGGAAAAAATGTGTAAGCAACATAAATATTCATTAAAAATACCATTCCTTAAATATTTTATTTGTAAGAAGTCACAACACGTTTCTCCTAGAATTCCTCTCCTGCTTGAGACCCTTTCAGAAATAGTCTGATAGTCAGAAAAGCAAAACAACCCTCTAGTTTTAGGAAAACCTAAAAGGAAAATCTATTAAAATATTGTAATGAAAACATAAGTTATCTCGGATTTCTATTTTTGGTTGTCAAATAATGCTCATAAATTTCCATCTCAGAATGCACACATACAACATTTTTTGGCATCGCAAAACAGAGAGTAGAAGATGAATTACCCTGGAATGCCCAGAGAATTAGTTCTGATGCGCATGTGAATACCAGAGGAATCCACCGAGATTCATGTTAATGGAGTGACAACAAAGAGGAGCCGGAATGATCTGACACTTATTATAAAGTTAAGATTTATCGGTCACTGCACATCAGTTAGTTTAACACACTGGCAGAGTCCTTTGTATTTGACATCTAAAAGTGTAAGGAGAAAAATGTTTTGTCAGAGAACTCCACTGGCAATAAAATTAAGTAAACATACATTCATATTTTAATAATAATGATGGTAAAATAAAAACTACTAGGACAGGAGGAATAACTGTCTTTGCTAGCAACAAATACGTTTTTGTGAACCTGTGTATGGACTTAAATCCTTGGCATTGGTACAGCACACATTTCCACGCAGAATAAGAGCTTTAGGAAAAGCTAAAATAAATTAATCTGTGAATTTATACTACCTCAGATTCTGACATATTATCACAAAGCTGCATATTCCAACACACCCCTCTATTCTAGCAGCTACAGATGCCAGGACAGAGGTCTTGGTTTTCAGATAAGTGTGCTCACTCTTCAAGCCAGGACTGGAATTGATGCAACTGTGAGAATCTCCAAGTTGTAAACTAAATGTGAATGCTATGAGCCTGTTTGGTCACACAGAGGAGCCTCCAGCTGCACACGGCAATACAGACTACAGCACACAAGGCAGCCACACAGGGTACAATCTGCACACCCACTCCAGCTACGGCCACAGCACAGGCCTAATCCAGGAGGTTAAGAACAGGTCAGAAACTAGGAGGAAAAACTCAACTTCTTCCTGACAAATGTATACGGAAAGGTCACAGATGAAGGGAAGATGCTCTTTTACAATGCTTTGTTTGCAGTTATGCTCTGGCAAAGGCATGATTTTGATCTTCACAGCCCAAGATGAGAAAAATCCATATCCGTGCCTGAGACACAGGACTACTGTGTGGAGAGAGGCTGTAAACATGAGTGGCTTATTTCTGGCACTTCAATCTTAACAGGGACACCTACCAAAAATGTGTGGAATACGATCGTGCATTTCAATA
Source organism: Penelope pileata (assembly GCA_013396635.1). NCBI lineage: Eukaryota > Metazoa > Chordata > Aves > Galliformes > Cracidae > Penelope > Penelope pileata. The sequence goes on from WBMW01005007.1 coordinate 626,056, forward strand.
ATACCTATGGTTTGGATAGCTGCAAGGAGTACAGAAATGAAAGCCAGAACGTGGGCCAGAGCAAACAGGCTTGTTTGGGCTGGAGGGGAAAGGGACCAAAAAAAGAGGTGAAATGAGAACATCTGTGGAAAAGGAACATGTTTGTGCCTAAGAAAAGCGCTGTTTTCAACAAGACTTCATCTACGTAGCACACATCCAACAAGATCTTCAGAGTTAAGCAGAACGAGCCTACCTAGACAGCAAGGGATGCTCAGGATTCCATGAGACAACTTTGAACAGGACACTAGTCCACTTCAGATGTTTTCTCAATGTGGGCTCAAAGAAGCTTGTGCACTCTGCTCTAAGCAATCCTGACCTGGTAGAACATCTCCTGCACTGCGAAGTGTACCAACACAACATACGAATTCAGACCAAGTCGCTCATTTTAGAAAGATTGCATTACACATTCTTCCACAATTCTCTGTAAGGAGGCAGAGTTAAACCAGAAGCACATCTTTCTAAAACAGAACAGTTAAATTTCCACCTGCCTCTCTGGCTAGGACTTGTAATTGCTACAGTAATACAGACTCAGATGATGAGGACAGGCATCCACAGGAAAGCCTGCAGAGTTACATGATAATTGTGCACACTACCCATTTCTGACCCTCTCACCTGGCCCTTGCCAGCAATGTATTTCTGCCAGGAATAAGGCTGATGCTTTGCATTCTGGCTTAGCTTGAAAACAGCTGCCATTAAAAATACACCCAACAAGCTTCTATAGAAATGTCTGTCTCTTCCTAGGGCTCAGAAAGCACAATTTTCCATTCAACAGAAGAAACAATTCCACCATCCATAAAGTGACAAGTTCAAAGTCTATCTTGACAGTCAGCGGGGTCAGAAATATGAATGAGAGAGAAGAGCGAGGCCAGGGACCCCCACACCCGCCTTGATATTCAGGGGAAGGCATAAAATACTCAATGTAGGAGTCATGACATTTTTATATTGAGAACAGCTATTTTAGATGAGTTTGAAGGGTTGTCATGGTTCCCTTGACCCCTCTTATAGCTGGACATTGAGAGAACAAAGAGAACACACAGATCACACCGATTCAATGGAAGACTTTCTATTAATTTTTATGGCATCTGAGCATTGAATCATTAAGCTATGTGGCTTTACAGACTGTTACAAAAATAGATCTAATAAAACTGTGTCAAGCTCTAAGCAGCATATTTTAAAGAGCTCTTGATTCTTTACAATAAATAGAATGCACAATGGAACAGTTTGATGTAAAAGATTTTGTATCAATTATTTGAAATAATTGGTATAGCCCACTGAATTCAGAGTACAGGCTCTCTAAACCCAGAAACTTTATACTGAATCACACAGCTGCATAACCTTTTTCTATTATACATGATAGCTTATTGTACTGTTACGGCGAGAGGAACACTTTCTCTTTTCAAAGCTCTTGCAAGCAAAATGCTTCCTTCACCAATTGCACCATCATCTTTTTCCCATTGCTTTTTACTGTGAAGTCCTGAAATCTGTCAAGGTGTAACAAGGCAACTCCGGAAAGGCATCCCGAATGTTATCTATGCTTCTTTGCCACTGTAAATTAAAATCAATTTGAAAGCACACTACAGAGATCCCTCTCTCTGGCATGCAACCAAGGAAGTCCTCTATGTAAAAAAATAATTGAAACCAGAAATTTATTTATATATAGATGCTAATGAAAAGGTTGTATCTATGCAAATGTACATTCCAACATACTTAAAAAGTGGGTATTTATCAGAAGTAGAACCAGCTCTTTCACATGCTCATTATCTTGACAGACAAGATTATATGCAAATTTTAGAAATAAAAAGCCAGTTCAAAGCATCCTTAATGTCCAGCTTCCCTAATAACAGTATATTATCTTCCACCCTCCCCTCCCCAGGGTGATCTGCACTCTGCACTAAGCTCATGAAAATGCAGCTCAGAACTCTTTGTCTACAGTGATACCTGCCAGGCCACCGCTACTCACCCAGCTGGCCATCAGTCAGGCACAGGTTATCACTGCCAGCTTGTAAAGCAGGATCAGCAAACCACTCCTGAAGCCATGCAAGAGCTGCACCTGACATCATCTCTCATTAATTTGTTTCCCTTGTTATCCCTGCCTCCTCCTTTCACACACTGCATTTGCCAAGACTTTTTCTCACATTGAGTGGAAATGCATCTCTCTGTACACATCAACTGCAGCAGGCTTCTACCCTGGCACCTGGGAACAGAAACAAACGATAAACAAAAGAGTGGCAAGAATTAAGAAGTGAACATGCATGTGATTAAAGCATCATTACAGAGATGGAGATGAATTTCTTGTTTCAGAATCAGGAAGTTCAGCATATGTTAAGGGGTGGTTTCAGGTTTTAGTAGGCTACCATCTAACGAAATCAACATGGAAAAAAACCATCTGAAGTAGATGAAGGAATACGTCCTCATCTCAGTGAGCTGGCTATATCAACTGCAATAGCCAAGAAGGTCTCATTAAAATTCAATCTTTTATTTCTACCCGGTAGTAACAAATTATGACAAAAAAATAATTGTGGCAGTCTGGGTCTCCTATATAACTGAGGACAACTCATTAAAACAGTACCCTGAAAAAAAACCCGAAGAACCTGCAAAATATGAAAGGAAGAACCAACAACTTGGATATTTAAAGAGAAAAACTGAGTAGACAACTGCACCTCTGGACAAGTGTGTAAGGTCAGTAAGCTTGAGCTCACAGGTTTAGAGTATTTGACAATGGGCTAAGTTGTACAGTAGACTCAAAGAAACCAAACTTTGGTCTTACTTATATCCAAGTGTAGTCAAAACTGTAGTCAAAAGTGTAGTCTACTTCATACCAGCATTCACAAAGGCTCATTCCCTCATAGCTGGATGTATTGGTGAAATGCAATAAAAAACAATACAACACACTAACCAAGATCAATGAACCAGGAGGCACTGAAATCTTATTTAACAATGATTCTGCTGTATGAAATTCTGGTTTCATTTTCCATTTCAACTGTGGGGAAAAAATAAAAGGCAGAATCTACTAAAAAATAGCTGTGAACATACTCTTAGGTGTGTACTGAGATGTATTTAAAGACTGATCTTATTTTAGGAGTAGCAATAACTTTTCAACTGTTTTTGCAGCTTTCTTCATCTGTAGGTCAACCTCCACACAGGAACAACATCCAGAATACGAATACCATCTACTGATACACTGATCTTCTGCTCCTTTACAGGATTTCATTCTAACCTAATCCTTTTAACCTTGAAATGAAGTATGTATCAACATCATAAAGAGCAATGAAAGCACAAAACTTTGGATTTGTAAAACGTTATTGCATCAATACAAAGCAGCAAAAACCCTTACAGCACCATAAACCTTACATATTTACTACTCAAGTTCAAGGTAATTTTTGCCTGAGACAGAATATACCCAGGTCCCTATTAACTGTGTGTACAAGAGATATATGTAATCATCACCACAATACTCAAAAAAAAAAAAAAAAATTGTTTAGTAAAGTAACTTGATCAGTTCGGTGGTCCCTAATTAGTTTCTCCAAATAAAATGCAATAAATTTGTTTTGTCCAAAGAAGCATTTGCTTTTTTTTTCCAATGCTAAGAAATTCTCTCAATCTGGATGCTCTTTGTGGAAGAAATGGTATTTTATTCTTGTGCTAGGTGCTCTGTTCAAAAAAGTGACGGTGACAAATACCAACTCTGACCTTTGTTTCTCTCTACTCGTGTGCCTTTCCAGGCACCATGGCATTATTTTTAACCATCTTTACCTTAAACTTTGCTATGTTTATGTTTTTATTTCACCAGGAAATACGTGGCTCAGGAAAAGGAAAGTTCAGTGAAAGAAATGTCTTACCCTTCTTCCTCTGCTTCCCCTCCCATCCCTTTTCCCTGTTTCCTCAGCACAACATGGTTTGTTCCTCTTCCCTTTATTTCTCTTCCATAGGGTCTGTTTTCCCCCCTTTTTGGGCACTAGGCCTCAAGTCTTGCACAGCTCTCTGGCCGGGTTCTCCTGAAGGACCACAGCAAACTTGGCCCAGTGACAACCCATGATGCCAGCGGTGGGGATGTGCTGACATAAAGGAGGGGAGATCTCCATGCCCCTCCAGGAATTGTATTCCCCAATTTCTCACCACCTCAGCAGCCCACCGCTGAGGCAGGACCCTCCAGTCATGGTTACGGGAGGATAGAGGAGCAAGGTTTGATCCTCTCCTCCTTTTCCCAAGCAGCAGTGGAGACACTGCCCAGGCAGGCGTGACAGGGCTGCACTCCCTCCAGATTCCTCCCAGTTGGGACCACCAAACATCTCCTCCACACTTACATGGCATGAACTACCCCTTCACTCTCATATTCACACAGCACACAGTTCAGTCCAAGCATCTTGACATTTACAGGTGCTACCACACCACTATGAAGCCAGACACTGCAGTCAGCACGATTATTCATTCCTTCACATGCTATTTAAGACCCTAATTCATTTCCAAGAGCCATACATTCTCCTGCTACTCATCTGAGGGTATTTGGAAAGAAGACCTTGGAGTATCTGCCTTCGTCCCCAAGATCCCCAACTCCAGTTTTACAAAGCATGGGAAAATTCTGCTCTGCACACCAAGGTGTGATTGGGTCTTTCCTCAGTTTTCGGAGCAGATGTGGAAGTTTGTCGTGGTCACTGTGCCCCATGACACAAGGTACCGTTCGCCCAGGGACACGGCCCATGAGCACAGAGGGCAGGGCAGCTGTGGGCCCTGGAAAGCCAGGCTGCCTGCACTCAAAGTGCTTTCTCTGAAACTCTGCTATTCTTCTGATCGTGCTGGAAGTTCAGCAGCTAGCAGTCTGGAAGATGCATCCAAACCTTCTGCATGCCTGCAGACTAACCTCTCCTTCACTCCTACTGCTTCCTGACAGGCAGCACTTTACCAAGAAAGGAAATAACCTTAATTGAACACGGCAGAAATCCATTTTTCCCCAAGTAATCTTAACAGCAGAAGAAACAGCTTCCTGCAACGTGCGCCAGCCCTGCCCATGCTGCTGATGGAGGTCACTGCCTCCACAGCAGCCTCCTGAGGACAACCTCGCTGTGCCTGCATCGGGTGCCCACCAGCTGGCCTTGAGCCTCTGAAGAGGGCTGCAAAGAGGTGGTGAAGTGTGACAAGGCAAAGAGAATCCTAACAAACACAAAAAAGGCTGGTAAGGCGCACTCAGACAAGGCACAGTGACCTGTAAAGAGGGGAACCAAACACAAGGATGAACCCACGCCAATTTCTGCATGTGCTCTGCTCCCCACCATGGCCATTAGCACAATATCAGGGGGCCACAAGCACAGAGCCTGGCAAATGACAGCCTCCTGCAGGGCTGGAGTGATCTTCTACTTTTGGGTCCTTCTCATGTAGGCGCTTCCTCGTGTTAAGTTTTTTTGAATCAGGACATAAGGGGTATTGTTCTGCTTGGAGATATTCTAGTTTTGAAGGAAAGGGCTTATCCCAGTTCCTGTGTGAGGCACGCATAATGACAGCCGTGTTATTTATGAGGGAGCAGTGGCAATAACAAGCTTGTTTAAACAGCCAGCCCGCATTTATACAGGGAGCCAGAAGCAGAAACCAGACAGCAATGTGGTTAACTTCACCACTGCTCTCGTTTATTTGTTGCATGGGCTGTTCTTAGCACACCTTCCTGCTTTTAGCTTAATAAAATAATACCCATAAACACAGTAAAAGCAGAATGACTGACTCTGTACTGAAGCGCTTCAGTGAAGCACCAGGTTCTGACTCTGACACAGCGCTGCTAACACTTAACCACAGCAGGTAGCAGAGAGGGGCACTAAACATAAAGCTGCTCGTGCAACGCTTCATGGTGCTAGGCTGAGATTTTTATCGTTTTAACTAATCATGATGAAGTCTCTTTAGAGAGTGCTTTATTTAGGAGCAGTAATGCACAGTTATCAGGGGGATTCAGCTCATTTAATTAGGTTGAATACAATTACACTCCAGTGGGTCTTAAAAATGCAAGAATCTATTTAAATATTATTTAGATGCGTATCTTTTAACTACCACAGACTGCACAGGGCTTCCTGTTTATATCAATTAGGGATATCAACCTAGCAGTAAGAACTCTCACTCGTCAGTGGATAATCCTTTCTGCTCTGGAATCTGGTATTTTATTTGCACATTTCCCTTCAGCTGTGTACAGTGAAGATGTGCATTTTGCATTCCTGTGTGCCAAAATTGCTTCACCATTGCCAAAGCACTTCCTAATCAGGCTAAATAGGCCTCGTACCCAAATAAAAATGTTTCTACTTACCTACAGAGCAAATTCTAGAGTCCAGGCTTGAAAAGCTGTGTGGTTGCCTCATCTCCCAGGTGTTTCAAACATGTTTCTTTGAAGGGGCAGCATGCCATTTACTACTTCCAGGAGCCCCCAGCAAGGAGTATGCTATGTGTTCACTTCAAGAAAGTGCTTAAATCCATGGTGTTGTCTATCCAGTAACATGTTCCACTGATAATACTGCTTGTACTGGGGACTGAATGCATTACTTAAGTGTTGCACATCATATTTTATGCTTCAGATGAGGTGCATCACTGTGAACAGCCCCATGTGGTTAAAGAGATTCTAAAAAGCAGAAGCTGGCAGAACCCCAGCGTCAATAAAGCATGTGAGAAATCATGCGTCTCAACAAAGCCTAGTAGTTTGTTGTGATTGACCTAAGGCCCTGGACCACAAACTGAAAGGCAGCAACTGTAGGCAAAGACACTTGGACTTGGAGAGTAAACTAAGTTCTCACCTGAGCAACTTCTCTATGCACAGCAACCTGAACATCAAAAGCAGAGCATCCCACTAACTAACCATTTGTCAGGAAAGGTGTCATGCAGAAGAAAAACATCTCACCTAATTGTGAAAGGGATTCTAAGATGAGAAGAAAGCCTCAGATGGATGAGTCCCCTCACAGATTCTGCTCCCTAGATGAAAGCACAGCCCATAATCTCGGGGAACACCAAGCCACAAACCCAGCAAGTGTGGCAGGACAAGCTACGTGCCTGGGCCTATCTGAAGCGCCACAAGAACAGCAGGAGCTCTCTGAGCAAAAGGAAGGCTTTTCACAGCATGCACCATTATCAGTCCCATACCAAAGGATGGATAGTGAATAAGCTACCTTATGCATGAAGAATCAGGACTTGAAGAGAAGTCTCTCTCATGGAGAGCCACACATGTTGAGATCTCTCTTTCAAGCTTTAGAAGTACAACTCTACAGATAAAGGCTAGTTGGGCATGAGTTACATGTGAACAGGAAGTCAGGACATCAGCTGCAAACAGCAAACAACCCTCTCATCCTCAGCCTGTTTCAACTAGACAGCTCTCTGCTACAACTTATCCACCTGAAGCATCTGCAGGTAATACCCACCCTGGCATTACCTTGCGTGACTCATGCGCTCATTAACAGCTACCCACTTAAACTCTACATCTGCCTTTAAGCAAAACCAAAACAAGGCGCAATCAACTAGACACAAAGGTTTGCTTTGCCCTCTGATATCCCTCCCTAGGACTGAAGCAAACCCTGTCATTTCCGAGCCAGGCCTGCATCCTCCCTACTGACCCCCCATGCCCCCACCATCAGGCCTGGGCCTCTCCCAAGGCAGCCTGCATGCTGACCTTCCTCTTCCTAAGTCCCAGCACACACACTGCTCATTTCTGTCATGAAGGCTGCAACTCCCCCTTCCACGCGAGCTTCCTGAATCTCTCTTCCTAGCAGTCACAAGCTACCCTTCTTGGCTGGGATCCTTTCTTAACTCTTCCAGCCACAGAAACACAGTTCTGGATATGGAACCACTGCACTTCCATTGCCTGCCATCCCCCATTTTTCGTTCTACTAGAAGCATTTTCCAGAGTGAGGTGGGAGTCTGGAACAGAAAAGCTCTACCCAAGAGGCAGGAGGGCCAGAGATACATTCCTCTTCACCTTTTCTGTGGCAGTTCACAACATAAATACCTATCTGCAAGCACTGTGCAGCAGTTGTAATTAGGTTTGGCAGATGAAAAAAAGAAATTTGTAGAATCTTTTGTATTCGAAGTACATTTGAGATGAGGATTAGAAACCACAATTAGCTTGGCAAAGACTACTTGAGAAAAGTAGAATTCTGCCAGAGAGGAAAAGGAATGTTCAGGACTTGTACCTCTTTCTTTTGTCTCAACTTTGGTAGTTAGAAACTCAATCTCTAAACCGAACGAATCCGATGAGACTCATCGCAGTCAAGTCTGCAACAAGGATATGCAAAAGCATCCCTCTCTACTCTCATTCCTGCAGGAACACACACCACATGTGGAATGAAGTAATTCTTCATCACCGTGCCAATATTTTGATTAGGTCCTTGACCTTATGTTCTTGGTTGACTTCCTGAGTTTAGATAGATATCATGCAAACCTCAGGCTTTACAAACGTTACCCATCTGCACATATATACTCACTTCCAGACACAAAACCTAAACAATATGCTGCTAGATGTGTGCTGAGCAAGAAACAATGTACCTCACTGAGCTGACATATCCCGATTTCCCCTCAATTTGTTAAACAACAGACCATGCCACCACAGGGGAGAAGGATGACACAGGATTAGACTCCATTTCATGCCTCACTGCAAAACATTCAGGTAGCGGTAATTAAAGAGGAGAGCAGCACTTTTAAAGACTGTCAGCCATTTTGCACTACCTATAGCCAAGCAACCTCCACTGACGAAACAAGAAATAAACAGATCTCTCCATAAACCTCTCCAAAGAATGAGTATAACACCACAAAGCAAAATATAATGAAAAATACACATCTTTCAACTTCTATTTGCACACTGCACAACAAGTAATGTAGGAATGTTACAAGCTGAAATATTGACTGAAATTTGGGCAGTTAAGAAGAGATACTAGGAATTGCCATTTTCCTCTACAATGAAAACATGACCTCAGAGAAGCTTTAGAGAAACACAGTATGTAAAAACACAGGAAAACATCCAAAGAATTTGCCATGTACGGAGATTCCCAATGTGCACTGCCAGCAGGAAAACTTCCTTTACTCAGCCCTTTTTCTCCAAGGGAATGAAAACAGACATAAGGAAATGCATTCAGAGGGGGAAGAGAAAGCTATCTGCTATTGCAGTTGAACTAGCGCTGCTAACTGACTAACCAGTGCTGCTAAGAACACAGACTCACCTAGCAGCACTAACACATCCCAGGTATTGTTTGCATCCTCAGAAAATGGGCTGCAGTCTCCATCTCATGTACACTGATACAGATTTCTACAACTGCGTGTGGAAATCTGTTGTCCCTTACCTTTATATAAAGATGACATATCCCCAACAAAACATTCTGAAGCAGAGATATATTTTTTTATTATTATTATTATTATTTTTAAACTATAAGCATATGGTCATCTTGAAGCTGGAAACCTGAAGACAGAAGTCACAATCAACATGCAGCGTGCAGTCTGTCCTCACCCTTTTCCTGTTATACAGCGGTCACTTACGAATTCTGAGGTGGGAAAAACCCTCAGAAATGGAGTGGAAGTCAGAGCCTGCAAGTTGTGATGTGTAATTATATTCATGCATAATACACATGTATTAAACCAAATGTCTCTTATTTTCATCCTCACAATGTATATGTTTTGGCTTAAATGCAAAGCATTTACTGTTATCTTTCAGAGCTACTGCGCTAAGCTAGCCAGCCATGGAAAACTCCAAGACCCACAAGTACCATCTATTAGTCGGTGTAAGTGAAGATTCAGTTTAAGTCCATACAGTGATATTGGTAACAATATGAAACGAATCTAACAGAGGTGATAAAAAGGAGACTGACGAGCTTCAGTCTAGCAGTACAAAATAAGTACCTTCAATTTGCTTTCCATCCCTAGGTGGTACTAAAAAACTCCTGGTATATAAAAAGCCCTTTCAACTAGAGTCAGAATGCACAGGAAGTTCTTGCTGTGAGATTGGAAGCTCAAAATCTGAAGGGGATGGGTGTTTCAGAACTGTAACAGATACAGGCAAACAGAGATAACCAATACAGGCAGAATGCAATTCCAGAGATGTCCGCAACTCTAAGTGCATAAAACCCACAGATTCTACAACACTGCCATACCACTATCAAAGACTGGTAAGATATCGTTTGGGCAAGCAGAACACCTTAACAGCCTAAATGCTTTTTCCCGAAGTGCAATGCAATGCAATCACCCCTAATATGTGTTTTCACCAAAGCTCCAGATGTGGATGTACACTTACTCTATGAGCGTGCATCTCGGTGGCGGGGTGGTGCAACGAGCCCTCGAGACCAGTGGTCTCAAATCCATTTTCCTTCCATTGCTGGATGTACAGCAGAGAAGAGAGCCAGCTTTGCACAGTGGGATCAGCCCAATGCTGGCACTGGGAAAATCACAGGGTTCAACGCGCTGGAACTTGTGAAGAAATGGCAAAAGGTGTTTCTCTCCTTTCTTGCTTAAAATCTATGGGCCGCACTCAGTTTCAGAATAAACAAACTTCTGTGTCCTTGGCTCACGACATTTTTATGTAAACAGCGCAGAAATTAGACCCTTTATCTGTGGTGCCATTACGCCTTTTGTTGCACAGCCACTGCACCGCCCAGAGCACCTCCATAGAAACGAGGCCAGGAACACCCAGCACCAAGCCACTGCTCAGGTGCTCTTCATTCAGCACAGTAACAGGCATGCTGATATTTTCATTAACATTGTTTCACTCCAGCCCTGCCCACTGCAAAGCTTTCAAAGTATTGCTTTTATTATTGTATTAAATAGTTACCTAATGTCCTTTAGACACACCCTCTCACACACCAACACTACGCCAAAGGCAAAGAACACTGTGGTATAAAATTTTAATACACAGTTACCAAAGCAAAATGCAGTTTATCATCATAAATACAGTGACAACAGTGAAAGGGAAGAGGACATATTTATATTCCTGATAATTATATTACCACACTCAATCTCCTATGAGTAAGTGTACCAACGCACATAAGGACAACTTTTAATTTTTTTCATCTGGAGGCCTGATCATGTAAACTGATCTCAACTGCATATGCTTATGTCATACAGGGCTACAGGGAGCTAAAATCAGCACAATCCAATGGACCTGCAGCACAGTGGACCTGAAACAGCACTCCAAGCTGATCACACTTGGGAGAACAGGTTCCTGACATCTATGTTGCTCCATTTATTGTACGACATTTAGTAAAAACCGTGAAAATGTGATTTAGAAATCATCACTGTATTATATTCTTAAGCTTGTCCAACTAATTTTCCAGTTAAACCTTTCTTAAAGCTGTTTTCCAGATAGGCTACACAATCCCCACTCTCAATTTCAAACTCTTTGTAGGAAATATGCCTCTGAAGCTAGTATGTAGCTCAAAAAGACGTACCCTGCTGTCATAAGAACTTCAACTGTTAGGTATTCCATTATACATATCTTAGTATAAATAGAAATACCTCATTGTAACTTCATATTTCAAAGCACGGAGGCAGATGAGGAAGCTCTGCTGTCAGTGTAAGCATGGAAAGATGTTGCACTCAACTTCAGGAGACCAACACAGAGCCAGCGTGCCCACTCCTGGCTCACATCCCAGCTCCTGGATGCAGGGAGTGCAGCTCTTCTTGCTTTAAGAAAGAGCAGCTATTTTTTGTAATGTAAGCTTGTGTTAAGAACTCCTGCATTTGAATGTGTTTTAGTAAACCGTGTTGTGATTTTCTCCTGCCAATGGGACAATTAAGCCTCTTGGAAGACAAAATAACTAAAAGCCCTTTATGCTCCTTTATCTCATCACACACGTCTTTGTACTTCTTCAGTGGAGAACATGCTTTTATAGTAGAAAGCTAATTGTTTATAGATTTGCACACATTGAGCCCCATTTATTTTCTCTGCCCGTTTCCTCACAAATACTTGGAATACAAATTCCCACAAAGCAACACAGGCATTCGCAGTCACAGCCTCTGCTTTCTTCTCCTCCTCCTCCTCTCGTGGCCAGTAAAGGACACAGACAAAGCCGCAGGTTCCTTAGTCATGGTCCAGGTCATGCAACCACAAAGCGGAAAACTATCAGCAGCACTTTATGTTAAAAGAGGTATTGTTACCCATCATTTCACTGGGTCATTACAAACTACTTCTTATTCATCCTGTGTCACTGAACCCACCAAAGCCTGAGCACAAAGTGTACTCACAAGCCATTAACACCCTGATCATGGGCAAACTGGAAGTGAAGAAAGCTTGTGCTGCTGCATAAAGTTATAAGGAAACTCAGCTAAAAGCAGAGATGCCACACAACTGAGGAAGGCTCACTGCATCGGCATCTTCTTGTCCATCATGCAGCCTCTGGAGAGGATGCAGCCCTGAAAGAGCTGGCCCAGGACCAAAGACAGAGCAGTTTCACTGGGGGCTAATAGGACAACAATGTCCTTCCCCCCAACCCAATCTGAGCTTTCCCACATCAATTTTTACATTTTCTTGCTGTTCAGACAATGCCATTTTTCCATATCCACAAGAGGAAGGCAGCATCATTAATGTCAATCTGACATGCCACTGCTCTTAACAGACAAAGTAAGCTTGGTTGATTGATTTTTAAAGCATAAAACATTTGAGGAAAAAGAGTATTTCAAAATACTACTAATGGAGCCAGTACTTGCAGTAAATCAGCAACATTAGAAAAGAGAATTTATCTCAAGATTCCAAATTACCTTAAAGTTACTCTCCAGTAAATAGCAGTTCTCAGCAGAGAGAAAAGAGACAAAAGCCTTCCCTATTTCTTCCTCCGTAATACACAGGCCAGGCGAACTCCGAGTTTGCCTTCAGAAAGAACAAAGTGGGCACCAGAACCAAAAACTCTCATCACTCCCGACTGCGCAGGGTCGTGTGGAGACCACACTGCCTGATGGAGACGTCTGTGTTATGCGACCTGACATGTGAGAAAAAGCCTGGACCAAAGGTTATCTCTGCGAGCTGTCTTTCTTCATAAAGGGATTAGCATGGCTAGGCGTAACATTTTGTGGAGATCAGAGGGGAAGGAGATCCAATAGTTTATGTCTGAAAAATAAAATTGGACGCCTAAACTGAAAGCCCTTCTCCATCTTGATCCCTTTAACTGAAGGCAAAGGATGGTCCACTTTTTGTTTTTTGTTTTACAAAGCTACAAGGCGCCAGTTTGGTGAGCAGACACTGTGCCTGTTGAGTTTATCCTAACTCTTTCAACTGGGATGCACTTTAAAACACACTCCAAAGCAACAAAAGTCTTTCCAAGTCAGTTCACAGTACCACAGCCATTTTGCAGACATCAGGACAGTCGAGTACCTCTGATTTCCAAATGCATGCTCTATCACAGCTGAGACTCGGCTGCCCGCCCACTCTGCTGCCCTTGCATTTCCATACAGCAGCACTGAGCACCCACAGCTGAAGCCAATGTGGACTTTGAGTGCCAAGATGACATAAGAGAAGCAGAGGTGCTTGAATGAGGTGCTGGGAGGGCAAAGAGTGAATGAGATTCCTGCTGTGGGTCCTTGGAGAAGCCCATAGCTGTTGCAAGCTGCCCCAGCACCTCTGGCTGCTGCTGTCGGTTGAGTATCTCTTCCCCATCTCCACATTTCCAGGTTCCTTGGCTTCCTATCAAATTCCTCTCCCCAAAGTATGCTAGCCAGTATGTAATTACACGTTATCACAGCAGTATCATCAGCTGGCGTCTTTCTCTCTTTTGGTTTGCTTCTTTATTACTTTGATAAGAAATTCAAATAGTAACTGATGCACAGAGAGCAAGATAGATTGTATATGTAAATATTACAGCTCCCAGTCGATTTGCAGGGGAGCTTCATGGCCCTCAAAACAGATACGCAATTCTCGTCAGCTGAAAGCAGTCAGTAGGAAAACACTGATTTTCTCTTAACACAGTAACTGCAAACTACTACTAAAAAATAATTTTCTCTTTCTTGGTTCTTACAGTAGATTCAGCAGTTGGAAACTGGAAATCAAGTACCGCTTTGAAATGAAAAACTAGAAAGACTCCTAACTCATTGCATCTCTTGCAAGTTCCTTTGTATCTTCTGCACCTTGGCCCTTGAAGACAAAAGCTCCTCCCCCACATGAATAAAAGTTTTCTTCACTGACATCCTTGCTCTATCAAAACCGATCAGAATCTTGTCAGTGATTTCATTAATGTCAGCATTTCACCTAGATGTCTGCTCCTGCTATGGAAGGAAGAGGGAAGAACATCGCATCAGCACAGGAGGCACAACTGGGTCTTCCCTGTACAGAGGTCAACAGGCTAGGTTTTGGAAGAACATCATTAGAAGGACAAAATTCACAATTTTCACTTCATAGTACAACTTGTTCTCATATCCACATACAAACCTTCAGATGCTAGCAACGGAGAATTTACAGCTGTCATGTAAATACCTGATTTTATGCATTATACATTTCAAAAAAATATCCTTTTTATGGTGTTGAATTCCAGGGATGCAGAGAATTTCTACATCATTCCTCGTGATCCACCCTCCTGTAATCTCAAAATCTTACTATACTTCAAACACCCATGGCTGCTTTGAGACGCTGCAAATTGCAATGAACCAGTACATTCCAATGCCAGCTTGCTACAGATTAAACAAAAGCTTTCAAGCATAATTACGTTATCTAGTGAGCTCCATTAACAGTACAAATAGCTTTGAGGTCCTTATACCACAGCTGCGACTATGGAATATTTCATTAGAATAAGAGCAAAACGGAAAAGTCACATTTACTTCAGCAAAACCCCAGTACAGCTGCAAGTACACTTGATATTTGTCAAGTACGGAGAGAGTTATTATGCGACTTCAAAGTCCATAAAATATGCTGCTTACTAGCAGTGCTTGAAAAGTATTTGCTTCCCCTCTGGACCTGGGATCTGCCATCACAGGTTCCTGCTAGGAAGATCCTATTTTAAGGAAACTAACTAAAAATGTACACAAACAACGAAACATACTTACCAGCTCGAGTTGATAAGTAGGAACTCAGCCTGTATCCTCAGTGACTGCAGTACAGAGCCCACCAGCAGGCCTGGCTTGCATGGCCTCACCTCCTAAATCCATACCCAGCACAGACCCCAGCATGGCAATTTACCCAGGTGGGTACCAGCTCTACCAGCTCCCAGCAGGGCCTGTGGGAGGAGGGGACACCTTCCCTTCCACCCACTGCTCAGCAGGAGGAAGACAGCAGTAGGCATTTCATCGCTTTTACACAGAACACCTCATCCTTCACCACAAGGACAGCGAAGCAGTAGGCCAGACCCACTGCCCTCTCTCTTGACAACCTCTAAGTTCTCAACATCAGACTGGACAAGGCCCTGAGCCACCTCCTGACCTCAAGGCCTCCAACCCACCGCGCTGGGCTGGGTGCTGCCTGAGGTGCCTTCGAGCCGCATCATCTCATGACCGCTAAGAAGGTAATTTTCTCTCTTGTTTGGCCAACAAACTTTTGATGACTGCCTTTCCTGTCTCATTGCAGTTTTCCCCTCTCGCACCTCCCAAGGCCTTGTCTCTTCCTGCCTCGTGCTGCACTCCTTGGTTAGCTTCCAAGCTGTTGCAGGGCCAACCTACCACTGTACCATGACACCAACTTCTCGGCTTATGGAGCCATTCCCAGTGAATCACTCCAGTGTCCATCTCGGTGCTCTGTAAACATTTTGGTTATGCAGTACAGTGAATTCCAGGAATTCAAGACCCATCCTCTCATTTAGTGAAAAAAACAGGAGTGGCTCTGCAGGCCACTGTCATGGACCATGGCCAACAGCCTACAGAAAACCACCTGGAAACCACTCACGTAGCTCATTGCTTGTCTTCTGCAGCAGAAGTTTGAAAGGAATGGCTTTCTACATACCAAAAACACAGGCAGCAGTGAAAACACCGGAGCTACCTTTTCCTCGGCCTTCAGGAAGGCAACACTACGCAAGTTTAGGCTTAGTTCAGAGGATTTTGATCTAGTACTTTGCAGCAGCAAAAACAAGAAACTCTTTAAAAGCCTGAAATCTGAAGAAAACTGATAACTTGCACCAAGGAGAGCTTCCGTCTTCCCTGAGATAAGTTACTATTTGAAACCCGGCATGAGGCTTTTCATACTTGTGATTGTTTTGTAATACAGAGTCCCGCAGTAAGAAAAGATAACAGCAGTGATGTTTGCAACCCATATAAACAAGCAGCTTTATAATTACAAGATGATTCCTTCCTGTAAAGCAAACCAACGCTAAGACAAATGACTTTCACTCGGTTTTAGGAGAAGAAAGATAACAAATAAGTAGCTCCGTTTTCCCAGGAAGGAGAATAGGTTGTACAGCCAGAAGAAACCTATTCCAATTATTGTGTGAGAATCAGATCTTTTCTGCATTGTACCCCAGCATGCTACACTGTTGGTTGGCCTCCTCCAGCACTCCTCTCCAGGCATCCAATAACCCTTTGCTTTTACTAAATGCAGTACTGAAACCTGCCAGAAAAAGAGAGAAAGAGACTGTTCATAAAGTACCAACTGTCCACTCCCTGCGAACTGGCAGAACTGACTCTGCCTGCATGCTCAGATTAAAGCCATTAACAGGGGAACAGTGTGCGCAGCCGGGTGCTGTTAAACTGAATGCCGCGTGAATGGAGCGTTTCTCTGCAGAAAGGCAGCGAGGCTTGGTGTTGTTTGCTTGTTTGTTAAGTCTCACTTAGAATATTAACAACAAAGCCTACAGGGGAAAAAAAGTTCAGCACAAAACGCTGGTTGCACTCTGTTAGCACCACTTCAGATTGGATCCGACTTGTTTACCATCGCTTACATCGCACAACTTTTCCCTTTGCATCCTTTCTCGCCTGTCGGTCAGGCGTTCAGAGCAGAAACCGCTGCACACCGGGACAGCCCGTGTGCTCTCGAGGAGGCCAGGCAGGCGCTCCGTGCCGGCCGCCCCGCTCCGGTCCGGCAGGCAGGCCGCCGGCAGCAGCACCCGCACGCTGCCGGCA
>WBMW01005007.1:643142-709854 GCA_013396635.1 Penelope pileata
ATGCCGCCGCCCCGCTGCCGGCCGGCCCTCAAACTTTCCGCCCGGCACCAGGCGGCCGCCAGGCCCCTCCTCCTGCCCGCCCCCGGGCTCGCCCAGCGCGCATGGCGGATCAGGGGTCCCCGACCTGCGGGTGCTGCTGCCGAGCCCGGGGCTTTGGGGGGACTGCCCCGGGCCCAGCTCCGTGCGGGAGCCGGGCACAGCGGGGAGGCCGTGCTGGGGAAGGAGCGGTCTCTCAGTGGTTACTGTGAGAGGCACTGCACTCCTCGGGGAAGCGGTGCCTCCATGCACACCTCCTGTTTGGCGTTACTTCCCCTCCCCGTATTATAATGAAATTAAATAATCATTAATCGCAGGCGGCTCCCACTTGTGAGCCAGCAGCCTCGTGCCCGTGCAGGCACGCAGGTGCGTTTGGGGCGGCACGTTCAGCTGCAGCTCCATGATGGGCCCAGGGCTGAGCCCAGGGGCACACAGTGCGGCTCTGGGCCTGCTGAGCCTTACACCCAGTGACTGTGGCTCTCCACCAGAGCCAGCTGCAGGGCTGCTGCCTGCGCTGAGTTCTGGTGCTCAGCATTACGCTTGGTAATGGCTGGCTGCTCTTGAAACACTGCCCACTGGGGCTAGTATTTACTGGAGGCACCTGTCTGCACACGGGCAAAAAGGCCTGCGGTCAGTGGGCGTGCAGCTGTCACGCACTGGCCAAGCGTTTGGAGCGCTCCCGTTTCAGAGCGGCCTGCAGCATCTCCAGCGTCCCTGAGCTGCACTCACTCCTGGGCTGGACGCTCCCTCTGTTCCCCAGCCCCGCACCCAGAGGACCAGAGCAACAAATGACACCATCTGCTAATGGGACCAAAATAGTTCTGCAGGAGGCACACGCCAGCAGTGGGACACCTCATGTTTTTGCCTTCTCTCTGCCTTCCCAGCCACGCTCCTTTTCTGCCCCCAAAGCTCCACCATTGCCTGCTTTACTGTGTGGGGCAGCCTGCTAGCAGCAGAGCCAGTTGAAACGCCCCAGCAGCTGCCCTGCAAAGCAAGGATGGAGACTTTTCTAAGCACTGCATTACAACAGCTATTGCTGGAGTGCAGAATGGTGCACAGAAACGCTTCTTTGCCATGAGGAAGTGGCAAAGAGGCCTTCGATGGTGTGCACATTAGGGTACACCTGTCGGATGTACATCACATAATTTGTCCTAATGCTGACTAGTAATGAGGAATAATGAAAGCCCCCAAACAGAAATAAACCCCCTGCTAACTGACCTTTCAGTTGCATGTGCCTGTAAGCCTATGACGTATGAGGCGTGCCAGTGAAGTCTCTCTGCACTCTGAGATGGCTTGCATAATGCGAAACTGGTTTAATTAGTTGGGGTAATTTACTTAGTGACCCTCTGAGATCCATGTTGAACCACTTACAGCAGTAATGCCAACCTGCAAAAGATCTGAGCCAGGCACTCTGCTCATCTAAAGATTTAAGTAACCTGGGCACCTCTTGTGTACACTGTTCTGCATATACTGTCTCCCTTACATTTTGGAGATATACTTTAAAAAGCAAGCTGCAGCACAAAGTCAAAGAAACCTTGTTGTGACTCACAGCAGCGATTAAGATCAAATAGGCACAGTGGGCAGTGCTTCCACTGCCTGGCTCCTCCCAGCTGATAGAGGTCATTGCTCCCGTGAAAAGATGACTCAACAACTTGCAGGAGCTAGCCCTGTGTGCTGTGCTTCTCAGCCTTGCAGCGCAGGTACAGGAACTAGGCTATAACCTGCAGTGGACCCAGAGCTGCTTCCTGAGCCATGAGGAAGCCCCTGTTTGTGGAGGCAGCAAATGTCATCAGAACAACGTGATGCGTGGCTGCGGCAGTCTTCCCCTCAGCTGTTGACTTTAACACATCTGAGAGTCGCAGCCTTTGATTTTAGAAAAGGGAGATAAGGGAAGAAGAGATCTTGCTAAATCACTCAACTCTGGGAGCAATAGCTTTAAGAAACAAATTGAATTGAGCGAATCACAACAAATCCATGGCAGGTTGCAATAGCTACCAGGCAAGTTACAATAGCTACCATCTTCCATGGCCTCACAATTGCAGCACCTACTGCAATTCATCTTCAGACATTCGCAAGAGGCCATTTTCCCAGAGAATCGGTGACTAATACATGGTAAGGCACTACCTCCTTGCTCTCCTTCCCTTAGCCAGTCCACCCATTTTAGATTTCATACCGTTCCTCTGTTTCAATGATGCCAGCGTCCTGCAGTAATAAATCCCAGTGGCACTTTACAAAGAACAGCTGCATCAAAAGCATGGGATTTCTCAACAAGCAGGCACCCAGACCTTGCAAACTCAAGATCTCTGACTGCAGCCCAGGCTCCAGGCTGCTAACTCTGGTTTGTGTTACAAATGCTACTAATTAATTACAAATTTATTTCAGTTTAGTCAGAATACAGTTTTCATTTCCATTTTTATCTGTAGTTGACTAGACAAGAACACAAGCGCCCACAAAACACCATGTTGTAGAAGCGTGTTGCACCGCATCTGTCTGCACTACTGGGCAGAAATAAGTCCAGTCAGTTGTCCAAGACTTTGTGACTTCTGTGTCCTGCTATCGTGCCATCAGCTGTATGTGGGCATACAGGTAATGACAGTTCCCTGCATCTACACACCAGACAGGATTACCCAATGTGGAGAGCACCCTTCTATCTCTAAGGTGGACAGACCTGCTGCCAGGTGGCTTCTCAGAGCAGAACCCAAGCTCCAAGTCCAGGCAGCCCTGGAGGAGCTTGTCCTTCTCCTTTCTTTACTGCAGGCTCAGGGGAATGGCGTTCACCAGGTTGCGCTGTCTCTATAAACTCTTCTTATGAGCACGAGCCTCGAGCACAAAGCTCAGTCCTTCAGAAGAAGGATTAGCATCTTCCTGTCCCACAGCAGCATGCACCCCCTCACCATAGTGTCACAAAACATGACACAGTGGTTTCAAATATTTAATATTCAAAAGTTAAAATGTTCATCAAAATAAAACAGAAAAGATGATGTGTCATCTGAAGCAGGCAATCACAACTGCTGACAACTATGTAAAAGGCTTTTAATCCAGGAAATCTATACGACAGACAACTTTGATATCAATTATAAACTGCAGGCAAGTGGCCAGGAGGAGCCAAGCTGCCCTGAGCAGTGGGTAGCGCCCCACAGCTCAATGCTCCCCAGGCTCTGTGGGTGCCTGGGGGCAGTGACTTCCTGCTCAGAGGCCTGGCAATTAGCTCTGTGTGCATGAACAAAACGTGGGAGGTTTCTCAACGTCACCACCCTGCCCAGTATATCAGGTCTGAATTGGAACATCAAAGCTTCACAGAAATAAACAAACAAGCCATTTTATGCACAGAGCATAGGTGCAGGGGAAGGGAGACAAAGATTCCAGCTAGTCCCTACAGGTGACCCACAAAAGCCATGGAACTGCCCTAGCACAAGCTAATTGCTGTGTGACACACTATGAGCAGTGATTGTATCTACTTTCAGCTCTCTCCGTATTTTCCCTTGGTGGAGTTCATCAAATCGAAACATGCAGTTTCACATTGTAGAGCCTTTAATTTGAATTGCATTCCCTACCAGCTGCATACTCCATCCCATAAACTCACCAGGATCCACACTGTAACAGTTTTATCTTATTGCTCCCCATCACCCCTATCAGCTGAAGGAGCAGCAGCCGCTCTCCAGCAGAAAGCAGGCATGCAGGTGGCCCTTCCAGAAAGCCTCTCCCTGGGGCAGGATGCGGTCCCACATGCCTGGCCACCAGCAAACAGACTTGCTCCATCTCAGGCACCCTTCTTGGTACATACAGACGTAAATTTTATATACGGGTTAGGTCTACCGTATGCATTTCCACATCTCACTGCTATGTTATGTACCCCTGAGCAGTCAGCTCCCTGTGTACTGGCCCCCAGATGTCTTGGAGCACCGTGCCACGTTGCTGGGGCAGCAGGCTGATACAGCCAACAGAAACCAGATGCACTTCAGGCTGTATATTGCTATCAGTAGAAAGCAATTACAGTGAATTGCTTTATTCTGGTGGAAGTCTAAGCTCTCCACATTAAACCAGACCCACCGTTCCCCTAGATAGCTGTACCCCATGAGGTTAAAAAATAAGGAGAGACGAGTGCCCAGAGAAGCAATTCTGGCAGTCCTAGCACTTCAGGCTGGCACTATGCTCTGTAGATAAGTAAATACAGCTCAGCTTGGCAGGCTTCAAGCGGCTGTGACTCAGAGTGGCAACTCATAAGGAAAAGAAATCTAAATCTAGAGCATAGTGAGCACTGCAGCCCTTCTGGAACTGTACCTCCTGGGTCACAGGGGAAAGGAAAGGCCCACATCCTCTCTTCCTGCACAGAGGTGCTCCACAAAGGCCTCACATCCTGCCTGACCGCCCTCCCCTGTGTGGAACACATCATCACTGTGAGGCATGGTGCTCACGCCAGGACACTATGGCCATGCTTCTGCCTCGTGTGCTGCTTACTGCCCCAAAACCACCCACAGACAAGTGCTCCATCCACCTCCTGCAGTGTCGGGTGCTGTCTGGACAATTCCAAAAATGTCCCAAGCTTTTCATATCACTTACTTCTACCTCCCCTACCCGAACTCAGCACCTCCCCTTTTCAAGCAGTGTGGCAAAGAAACCTCTGATACTTGAGAAATAATTTCCTGGTATTTTTTCAGCACTTTTGACAAAAAGTTTTATGAGCCCTAAGTAACTTTTCAGACAGGAGTTCAGCATCCTTTGGGATGTCTGGGGGCCATCTCCGAGCTGTAGCTCACAGGAGCTTGCTCAACTTCTTACAGTCTTTTTGTAAGCATCTGCTACAAGAGATGCATGCAAATCTTTTTTTTCTGTAAGAGACTTACAAAATCCACAGAGACAGAACTGTTTAGCCCCGTGTCCTTTGGCTGCTCTTATCCCAAATCATTTTACAACTAGCGAAATGAAAGGAAAGGAGAAAAAACAAGCCTCAGAACTGGGAATAAGACCTGGGCCTCCCCTTTTTCCAAATGCAGTGTCCTTTGACTCCTTTGTTGAAGCTCTTAGCAAACTGCTGATGAAAAGGAGCCTGATGATCTTATCCTAAAGCACATGATAAAACCGAGAATAAGGTGCAAGTTAGTGGCGAGCAGTAGCTGTACACTTCAGAGGTGCTCAGCGCTAACACAGATGCCACAGCAGGGCAGCTGTAGCAGGGTGGGACACCAGCTCTAATTGGTAAGGTGAGAATGGATACACCTCTGAAAGTGCCTCTCCCTTTCAAAGGGAAAATATCTTTCCTAAGAGTAATAAGTTTTTCAGGAAGTATTCTTCCTGAAAAACGAAACCCAATGACTTCTGTTACAAAAGGACTTAATTATGAAATGCAAATACAGATCTCAAGGAAAAAAAAATTATCTGCTTCTTATCAAGGAAGAGATAAAAATTTACAGAGCTGCTCTTGGCAAAATGTTACACTAAAGCCCACGTGACACAAATGCGCCAATAGCAAAGACTTGCAATAAAACAACAAAAAAAAAAGGTTGTTTATTTTCTCTTCCAGAACAGACCACTTCCACCCAAAAGTCCTCCAGCACATGCTTCCCCCACACCTCAGTGAACACCCATTCTCCAATTTACCAGCTAAATACTGTCCCAAACCTAACAAAACACAGATTATTTCCTCAATTGCTTCTTTGAAGGCTAACACAACACCCCTCTGAACCAGCAGCAAACTGACCCCCGCAAAAGCCAGACTTTCACTCCCACAGGGGCCCAGTGCTGAGCCCAGACTTTGCACTTTTTAAGCCTGCCTCCCAGGTCACACAGATACATTATTAGTGAAGGAGTAGGTGGACTTACTTAATACAGAAACGACAACAAAAATAAAGACAACACAAAAAAACCTGCCTGATGATCTCAGCTAGCCATAGATGAAGATAACAGACTGGTAACCAGTGCAATTATTTGATGCTTGCTCACAGATAGTGTCAGCCTAGGGTCGATTCTCTCTACTGAAGATGCTCACTTCAACCTTTCTTTTAAGGTCGGCTTCTTCTAGGATAACTCCTACTCCTCCGCCAGAGCTTCTCTCACTGCCATCCCTGGAAACAGCTCTCATTATCAGTCTGTGACAGATGCAAAGCACCCAGTCTTCTCTCACTTTCAAAATAGCTGTCCCATCTTTCCTTTTAAATACTTCCTGCCCGTGCCCCTGCATACCAGGTCTGACCATAACACGGATGTCCTCCTACCTCAGGGCTGTGCCCTTGGGTTTGCTGACCTGCACACCACCCAGGGAGCCCTGACACCTAAATTAAGAGATAATTTATGGAAAAGCAAACAGCAGCTGGCTAGCGAGCAGCAGGCAACCAGTTGTATTACATGTGGTGTCGCAGTTTCTGCTGTAATAACAAGCGTTCAAAAACTTGCTGTCAGGAACCTGAAAATTAGGCTTTCATTTAAATATAATGGAATTTTTAAAGTAATACTTTTGGAGTGCTTTAGCTTCAGTTGTCTGAGTCATTAGGGTGCACTTAAGTCACTTTTTTACACTTTTATTGGAAAATAAAAGCCAGAATTTGCATTTCCATTATTAAAAAACAGCGACAAATTGGGGGCTTTACATCACTTGGCTCCAGGTGGTAGGATATTAAATAAATCATCAAGCTGGTGACAAAGTCAGGAGCATTCACAGGACTGTGGCAATGTAGTCAAGATGATAAGTATTTGTTTCAGCTGCGGGTGTAAACACAGGCAAGGCCTTTCTCTTCATTGCCTTGCAGTCATTCAGGTCTCTTTCTCCCAAACCAGAGTTTGAAATTGCCATGGCAAAATACAATAAAACCTGCTCTGTGCTTGTTCAAATAAGTTAGCAAGGAAGTGGCGAATCATATTTGACGTGTATGTTTTATTTTCCCTCTATTGTTAATGACACACTGAATGTTTCACTTCATAAAATTTCATGAATAGAGAAAGGAGAGAAACATCTGTCTGTGCCAAGACACCCTGAAGTTCTGGGGACTTTTACTTCTGTATATTCATGGAAGGAACACGGGACACTTACTCCTGTACCACACCAAGGCTGAGAAGTGGAGGGGGAGTAATTCCAGAGA
This sequence comes from Penelope pileata, assembly GCA_013396635.1. Lineage (NCBI taxonomy): Eukaryota > Metazoa > Chordata > Aves > Galliformes > Cracidae > Penelope > Penelope pileata. The sequence goes on from WBMW01005007.1 coordinate 650,252, forward strand.
GCAGCTGCTTCCAGTTAGCGCAACCGAGCTGGAAGGCAGAGGTGCCTGTCGAACTAATTAAAGTTAGGAGAAGCTGTCCATCTGAAACTGCAGCTTTTAAGCACTGGCCTACCCACTTCCAAAACATAATTAGGAAAAAAAAGAAAAAAGAATAAGAAGAAAAGTAAGCAAGAGAGACAAGTGAAAACAGGCTTAGGCATTGCTGAAAACATACCTCCAAGCTATTCTCTCAACAAATATTTTGGGAAGTTTGTGAACAGAAGGATTATTGTTACTGTGGTGGTGTGAGTGGGAGGAATTTACCCTCCACAACTCAACCAACTGCATCGATGATGATACAACAGCCCTCGAGGGCAATGAGCTAACTACGTTGGCTCCGTGCTGATGAGATTTTACAAGGAAGTCATTTTGTTTAAGTACATTTGGAGTAGGCTGGTATTGCTAGTTCTCAAAAAATGAATTTTCATTTGCAAGAATTTAATAATTAGGTAATTCTGTTTGAAGATGGCCAAAGACACTTCTGCAGTTCAGTGTGTATCCCGTGGGCAATGTATGTCTAGCAAAAATTAATTGCAATTTGGATTTGATGCACGTAATCCCAGAATTGCATCACACGTTCCTTTCGACTTCTGCGGGAAGATGTGATTTATGAAAACAGATTTAAACAAATAGCCATCCCTTGGCTAGATGAAGGTTAAAGGGACTGGAGAGGATGCAGTGATTATCTGTAAGCATGAAGGGTGTGTAAACACCAAGGGGAAAATCAGATTGCTGAAGAAATCTCAAGAGGGTGTAACTCGGGGCAGTGAGATAAATGTGTTTTTAAGCCCTGAAACATTGGCTCCTAAAATGATGACATTATTTGTGTACACAAAAGAAGCTCTGGTCATTTTAGAAGTCGTGCCTATTTGTCATTGAGGACAAAAATATGTAAAAGTGGACTAAAAGGAATGAAAGAAATTTTCTGTCTTCGTGAAGGGAGTATAAGAAATAGAAGCAGCAACTCTCTGTCTTTGGGGCAACCCAGGTGACGTTCTGCAGTCACTGTGTATTATCCACCACCAAGAAGGCAGCAGCAGGGGCAGTGAGCCCCAAAGGCTCTGGGCTAGATACAATGCATGACTTAATTTCACATGGTTGGCAGCTACATAAAATTATCCATTAAAAGCACCCAAATTAATTTAAGGTGCCTGCTAACTGGGCAATTGCCTAAGAAGACTGAAAAGCCTGTGCAGCCCTTAATGTTCTTGTATTTGCTTAGAATTTCTCTGCTAATCTTGATCACCTATGTGACGTTTAGGGGGTATGTAAGAATGCGATAAGATAGCAACAAGGTATTGGGCCTCATGTAGATGATTTTCATTATTTAACAGCTTTCACATTTTTTAAAGAGAAATTTAAAAGACCTGGAGATAAAAAGGTTTATTATATTCAATTTCCTAGTATTGTTTAGTTATTATATTTTTATATGTAAACAGCATGAGCAGATATTGGAGGGAAAAGATTGCATTTTGACTTGTCAAAGAGGCAAATTCTTTACATCCTAAAAGCATTCTCCAAATGTAGCAATGCGTTTTTATCTCCCTGCATTTTCTAGGTAACATAATACTAACAGACATGGACCTCTCTAGTTGGAAAGGAAATATAATTGTTCTCTTGGGTAGTTACTTAGAACAGCTTTCAGTGTATCAAACATGACTTAAGCTTATTGCCTTCTGTTGCCTGTACTTGCCCAGTTCATGTTTGTCCACAACCAGACAGGAACTGAGCCAAGAGATCAGGACCCTGTTATTTGCAGCACCATCAAACACACACAGCCTTATTCTCATCTCCAGTAAGTTCAAATGCATCAAAAGATTTTGGCAGGATGGAAACAGTTTTAAAATATTTTAGCACATACTATTTCCAAGAGCGTGTATATGTTGGTAACAAGGGTTGAACAGCTGAATTGTTTTTATGTGGATATATGAGAAATGACTATAACAGGCCCCACATGTGACAGACAATTCATGTCGGTGTCAAAGAGTTAAACGGTATGAGAGGCTGCTCAGTGTGCCTGGTGGTTTCAAATAAGCTTAACCTGCTCACATTTACCCACCAGTGCCCTGGCTTGACTGAGATACAGAGATCTTGGCAGCAATACTGGCTGCTGCCTCTGTCCCGTGTTCTCACTCTTGCACAGCAGTAATTAAAGAGAGAACCTATGAAAAGGAGAGTTTGGAAAAACTGAGGGAGGGCAAGCACAGCACTAAATAGACATAGACAAGTTATATGGGGCTTTTTTCCACCCTATTATCTCATAAGAGTTTAAAACAGCCAAATAGATTTCTCAAGAATTAATTGTGTCAAATCAATCTTATTTCTTTCCTTGGAGGATAATTGGTACTGGATGAGAAGTAGCAGCAGCTGAAATACATATTGAATTTAGTAAGGTTTCTACTGTATTCAACCCAATCAGCTGATACTATTATAAAGTGGTACACAACTGGTTGACAACACACTCTCTGAGATTAGTTTCCAGTGGTTGGCAGCCAAATTGAAAGAATATATTGAGTGGGATTTTGCGGGAATCTCTTCTTCAATATTTTAATTAACAGCTTGGTTAGTATGACAGGGAACATGCTCACTAAATTTACAGACAACAGAAAGCTCAGAGAGCTCAAAAATCACTGCTGAACATGAATCAAACATTTCATCTTGTTGCAGAGCAGCAAGTTTCATAGCGGGCCGTGCCCAGCCCAGCCAGTCGGATGGGATGTACAACCTCTGCTCTGCTCACCAGCTGCAGTGCTGGGTCACGCTTACATCCAGCACACACCAGGCCTCAACACAGACTCAGGCTAATGGGAGGAAATGCAAAGGGCAAGCACATGAATTAGGGGGTTTATGAGCAGAGATTGGAAGGACTGGGCTATATCAACAGCCTAAACAAAAGAAGATTGCCAGAGAATAGGATAATCATTTCAAATATGTAGAAGTTTGCTCTGCTAAGAAGGAGAATACACTTCTCTATCTGCCGGGAATAGGGCAAGAATGAGCAGGTTTAATTGCAGCAGGGGCGATGTCAGGTTAACCACCAGAAAAAGCTTTCCAACTGCAGGGTTTGTGCACATAGTGGAATTGATTGCCTGGGGTTGGTGTAGAGTCTTCATCACTGTCTGACCTGTTCTTGAGAGCCTCCCAACAATCATTTTGGTACAACTGAATCTGCTCTGGGCTCGGAGTAGGCTAAATAACCTCCTAAGATTCCTCCCAGTCTTTTTATTTTCTTAATACTTTCTTGTGTTTGTTTTAATTCTGTAAAACCAGACTGTGAAAGCTCTATGTACAGCAGCCAGCGTTTATTCAAAGGAATATCTGAATGCCATTCATGCCAAAAAGCCAGCATACAATGCCACAATTTACGTATTTGGCTGAATTAGAGCCTAAGGTATCAAGGATACCATAAATGGCATTGAAATGCTTTGTATACCAGTGTCACAGAAATGACTACTGATGCCTGGAGAACTTGAAATTCTCTGATTTTGATAATGACCTGAAGATCTATCCCAGAGTTTGCTACCACCTGGCCTGCTTTTAATATTACCATTTGCACAAGATGTTTGAGTGGCTGTGGCAGCATGTAACTGATATGATCGAGGATGACAGTTGCCAGAGGGACAGGCTGCTGCACAAGGAAGCCAAGAATCTCAAACTCAATACGCTTCATAGGAACAATCCTAGAAATTACAGCTGCTCGAGGGCAAGGGTTTTGTTAGTTCATTTACAGTCCAGCTGAAATGCATTAAATGTTTCTTTGGGTATTCCTACCCCTCTTGGTCTTAGTCAATGACAATCACCGTAAAGTACAGCCTAGCTGCCTTCCCAAAAGTGAAGTCATTGTCTGTTTTCTTTACAGAAGCAATTTTAGGGGAAGCATAGCTATCTGTTGGGACTTTAATGCTGAAAGCACATTGCAAATGTGGTTTTCTTGTGTAAATCAGACCTGCAAAGGAGTGTACAACCTTTAGCAGAAGTTGCACTCAAAAGAGTCATTCTGCATTATTCATGGAAGACATGAGCATGTGCAGGACTCAAATGTGATGTCGGTGAGCTGATGCTCACAGAAATGGTTAGGACAGCTACTTTCTTCCCTGAGACCTCCACGTGCACCAGGCTTTTAGAAGTCAGACCCCTCTGAGATTGGATCCCAAACTGGACATTGGCAAAGTCACTCCTTTGGGAGCTGTGGAGAGGGAAGAGACAAGGAGAGATGTGTGCATTCACACAGCCCTGAGACAACATGGCAAAAACATCTTGACGCATTCTGCACATATTCTACTACATATATCATTATGCAATTTCATATACAGACAAGACTTCTATTTATGTAAGAATATATGCGTACAATAACACCTAGGACAGTGTGTATAGATAATACAATGTATGAAAGCCAAGCCACCAGCAAGTGACCAACCAGCCAAAACAGCAACAATAAATTATTTCCCTGGATGATGCATCCCCAGAACCTTCACAGGCCAGTTAGCATGTGTGGCTCCCACTTTTCACCCAGTGGTACACCAGTTCGATGCATCGCTTATGAGGAAAAAGCCCTCTCCACAATCCCATGACCCACACTTTCTGAGGCGGGACATGTAGAGAGAGTTATTAAGGTTCTGTCAATCAGATACAAGGTTAAAACGACATCCCATCTGCTCTGCAAATGTCAAAGAGCTTGTGGCACATGTCTGGGGAAAAAAAAACAGGAGCAAGAGTTCACTACAGGTTTGGATACTCCTGTGAAACAAAGGGCTCTTTGTGCTACTGCTTGCTGCAGCAAAAGTCCTTTGGAAAGTTTTGGAATATTTTTTGTGGTGGTATTTTATGTCAGCAGCTGAAAAAAACAAAATAGCATTCATACCCTTAAATGGCTTACTACAAAGTCAGACTGAGTTTTGCTGTAGCTTTGAAGGTAGAGTAATGGTACCGAAAGTCTCCGCTCGTAGGAAAACATGCCCCCCTCCCAGTACAAGTGTTTGAAGAGGACGGCAGTTGGCAACTTATGCTGAAAGTACCTCATTTCCCTGCCAAGAGGGCCTAAAGCAGTTCCTAGCAAATTCTAGGTTTGTGCATTGCAAAAGGTATGATGTGAATTGTGTCTCTCACTCACTTCCCCAGAACAAGAGCTGTTTCTGGAAGGGCGACAAAGCCCCCAGAGCTTGCCTTTCTCCCTCTAATCCAGATGGGACCAGGGAAGAGCCAAGTCCCTTCTCCCTGTTGCATTAAGCAAAGACAAGGTCTCCCTTGGAATCCCAGCACTACCTTCCTGCAGCCTCCCTGTGCTAGCTGCTTATGCTTGATTTCAAACGTCGGAAAACTAATCCAATTTGCAGAAGAAATGGAAAATGAATGTTGACAGGGATATAAAGCAATAACCACAGCTTCTGAAAATAGCTTTTTTCCCTTGGTTTGACTATCATCTATGTTAAAAACAAACAACTGTGATCTAATATCATCAGTGCTTTGACTTTATCGTAGCTGACAATTACCTTGGCAACTGTGAAAGGGAGCTTTCTCTTTCCTACGCGACTTGCTCTCACTGCCTGAACTTTTGCAATGCCAACAGTCCACAATTGGAGATGTTAAAAGTCTTGCGGTAATAATGAATGACAACACTACTGAAGTTTGAGTTGCCAAAGTCAGAGAAACATGCCAAGTAAAATGAGAGCTTTTCTCTACACATAAGGCTATGGAAAGTCTAGAAATAACTAATGCAGAATAAATCCAGGAACAGGAAATGACAGGTAGTGGAATTATGATCAAATTTTTCCTGACAAGTGTTTGCCCAAACAGATCTTTTCTGTTGTTCCATTTCTGAGCATGTTTTGTTACTTCATCTATTATTTAGCTTTTAGCATGCATTTAGTGTCTATTACAGATGGACCTGGGCACCTTGCCTAAAGAACAAGATCCTCCTTATTCTAGTAAACACTTAGTATAGAGTAAGGGAAATGTCACAGTGCATCGTAGTCAGAAATAGAAGGTGAGGATGCATAGAGACAAAATGATTTGTATTGGGAATCATGGCACATCAGCAACAGAATCCTAAAGGAAACTGTGGTCTTCCTGAGCCACAGTCCAGGGCACCACTGGCTGCACCAGGCTGTAAATAGCCATGGAGCGGTCCAGGCTGCTTGTCACATGTTCCATGAGTCTAAGGAAGCGCAGATATCTTAGAAATTGATCTGTTTTGCTGGACACCTTTCATACAACCAAACATAACAGAAATAAACCTGTTAAAAACATTACAGCAACAACCACAGAAAACACCCAGCTGTAAGCAGACACTCTCATGACTGGAAAGGGGAAATGTTCTGCAGTAAAGCCCCAAACCATGTGAGGATGTGGGAGTGTTTGCTGGAAAGTGACACTCGAGTACTACATACTGCTCACAAAATGCCGTTTCACAGGAAAATGAACTGAAATATAAAATGCTTTGGAGGTGAAAGCTAAGCCTTTTTGTAAGGAAACTTGATATGTTAGAACTCAAAGTTGCCAGTAATCCGGAGAACTTTATCAGCACCATGATGTCTTTCTGGAGGGGAGCACAGTGACAAGCAGTCACATTTTAATTGCATATTCCACATAAAATTATATTAATGATGATTGTAGATGAAGCTGACCCTACATCATAGTGATCATTTGCTGACACAGCCCTAAAGATGAAGAACCATGGAATATTCAGCCACGCCCAAGCTAACCTACATTTGGGAGAATCACAACAACTTAATTTTATCTATCTTCATTTCAGGCTGTTGTACCTTTCTGGATTTCATAGCGCCCTTCCATATTGAAAGCTATATACCAATATGGTGAAAGGGGAGAAGGAGGAACGAGACACTTAGAATAACGTAGCTACTGAAGTCCCTCCTGTGTGATATCAGTAGAGGAAACAGATTGCTGTTGAAACCTGTGCTGCCAATCCTCTCTGCTGAAACAGAAAGAGCAGCCTTCTCTTATTTACAAGCAGCAATCCAGGTAAGAAACACTGTGAATTCACCATGAATTCCTAATACATTACTTCTCATTTTCATGGACTTCTGAGGCCTCATTAAGTACCTTAATGAAGTCCTTGTAAAGCAATTAAGAACACTTCTTGATCTTTAACAGTTGTATGTTCACCACACAGATTTGCATCCATGCAGTTTAGGAATACATACACGTAAAGTCGCTTCTGCTGAGTTTCAACCAGTCTGATGTGACCAAGATGAGTGATGATGGTATCAGCTCAATGACAAAGCACAGCACACACCATCACGGTCTCCCCGCTGAGCTCCAATGCACCAGGCTCTGCCCCCTCCCCACGGGCAGCTGTACCTGTGGCCATGGGGCTATGCTCACCCTCATCTCGTGCTCACCTGCTGCAGGGGAGTTTGTAGGCTGCAGCTGGGATCCAGCTGAATCACTGACTGCTGAGTGCCTGTTACAGAATGTGAGAAAAAGAACCATCCCCGCTTCATTGTCATAAGTGTAACGAGGTACAAGCAGTGCGAGAGGTCTGTTATGTGACAGAAGAGTGCTTGGAGTAAACAAGCACGGCAGTTACTAAGCTAGATCTATTAAATCAGCAGGATTGGCTTTTCTAATGAATTACAAAAACAAACCCAACCTTTACGGGACAAGCCTTTCTGCATACGTATGCACTTTTACCGACTTGGAGTGCGCTCAGCAAGCCAGCACTTCGGCAGCACACTGTGTCTGCAGGCAGAGGCTGAGGACAATTCTGAAGGAACTGGGTGGCCTTCCAAGACCTTTGGAAACTCCACACCGTGTGGTGCTGCCTGCCAAAGCCAGAAGAAAGCTTCTTTTGTTGGCTTCTCAGCAACCTGTGCTGCTCTCTGGCTGGCACGTGCCCAGGGACGGCGTGTGAGTTGGGCAAAGGAAGAGAGAGGTTGCAAAATGGGCAGTTTGTACATGCCACGTTGCCCCTGCGGCCCCCCTCCTCCATGGCAGCTGTGATGAGGAAGGGCTTTTCTTCCCCCTTCTTCTTTCCACAAAGAGAATTATCCATGTTAGACTGCCCAAGAAATCCAAATTGCTGCTTTTGCTGCCTGGCCACCATCCAGCAAGCTGCTGGGGGGCTCCCCGGGCACACTGAGCTTGGCACTCACAGACCTGCGACTGGCTCCTGAGGCTTGTCCTTCCCACCTCTCCCTCTAAGCAGAAGGAGTGAGGTCTCCAACCCCTGCAGAAAAGCCCAGACAGGCTGGAGGGGAACCCAAAGCCCCCCAGCCCCAGCAGGAAGCCAGTGGGAAGTGCTCCTGCATCTCCATCCGTAGCCCTGGCCTCTTTCTGGAGGGGCAAGAAGCTTCTCTTATTTCCAAAAACTGAGCAGGAGGTACACAGAAAACATGGGTTCCTAGGGAAAGGAGCACAAATTTAGAAGAGAAATGAGCATAGGGTGAAGGTGCAAGGAGCTCCCTAAGCATCACCTTAGAGCCTGCCACAGTGGTGTAAAAGACCAGGCAGAAAGAGGGCTGCGTGCACACAGGCACTCTGGGGATGAATGTGTGGCTCTGCACAGCATACCGCCAATGGTACTTTGACTTCTTTGATCAAGGGATAATGATTCCCTGCTATTCTGCTGTTATCCATCTAGTGACAAAAGACAAAAAAAACAAAACAAAAAAACAAAGAGAGTGACCTACACTCTCCCCTCTCAGCCAAAACAATGTGGCCAACAGTCAAAACCCAGGGAATTGATGGAAAAGAGGGAAAATTAAGCACAAACTGTGAAGAGGGGAAGAAGGGAGAAGAGGTACTTACGGGTTCACTGTAAGGTCACAAGAGAGAAAAAAGCAAACAGCGGCTCAGTGGCAAACATATTTAAAACCTGTGTGCTGATAAAAGAGCTGTGAAGGATAAAACAGGAGGAACTGGAAGTCTTACTGCATAATAAAATATATAACAAAATTGGCATAACATAAACTTGTGGAGAATTTACACAAACAAAACGTTAGTATAGAAGGGTACAGCTTGTATGGGAATGATGGGCGCGGGAGAGGCCTGCATTTGTTGCACGCTCCGGAAAGACGTAGCAGAAAGCCCCATTGAGAGTCTGGGGGAATTAGTAAGGGGAAAATAACAAACACGTATCACAGGGTTGAACACCTATCACAGATGGCCAAATCAAGTATGAGCCAGGGTGAGTAAGGGTTGTTTCTCTAGAGTGAACACTATCACTCCAAGCTGCTGGTAATCAGAAAGACCTACCTACCCAAATGCTACCAAGACACAGAAACCACAGGCTGCTAAGCATGGCTTTGATGTGCAAGTGAGGGAAAGTGGCTGGAGGTGGTCATGAGGATGCAGCCTGGGTGTGAAGCAGGGACAGCAGCTAAGGCTGGCCCCCTCCCCAGGGAGGTGATGCACGACGGGTTCCCTGTATGTGTGCCTGCTGCCAGGCTGCCCTTCGCCACGGGTTGCTGAAATCCTCCTGGCACAAGTCTGGCAAGCTTAGTGGCGTAGACAGAGGCATACTGCTGTAGAGGGTTGATGCTGCAGAAGACACAGAAAAGGCAAGTTATGACCAAAGTCATGACGAAAGGCTCCACTTATTACCAAAAATAGATTTCATGGGGATCCCAGCTAGCCTTCCAGTCTGACCTAAATTTACAGAAAAATGCTTGGGAACAAAGAGTGACACATGCTGTTTGTAATCATTTCAAGATCTCACATTCACATGCCTTTGTGGGAAACAATCTAAATTATTCTCAGGTAAAGCTAATTTTCTTCAATAATACGATGTTATGCCTTGTGAGTAAGGAGGAGCAGATGAGATATGTCTCCAGTCTCATTGGGTTCCTGTTGCTGCTGCACATGGGACACTCATTAAGATAACAGCCTACATGAAATTGTCAGGGTCCAGTGTGTGGCGGGGAAACCATATCAAAGAGTACTTATCAATAGTTCTTCGTCAAATTGGCACTTCTCCATTTTTTTACAGCAGTTGTTTAGGGCTGTTCACATTTTGAGAGCTATGACCCAGTGTCTGTTTTGAGGCTCATCCCAGGCCAGCAGCCATCCTCAGCAGCAACCTGCAAGGAGGTGCCTGAGCCTGCACAGACCAACTGAAAGCACTGAAAAGCGTGAGTGAGTCAGACAGGAGCATGGCATGGGCTAAACTCTGATGAGGGTGATGCTAACTGGTTTCTGACTTCTCAGATCGTGCAAAGCTAGAAGGAGGTACGGGCATGTTGGAGAGCATGGTCAGACCCACAGATGAATAGGGAAACTAGAGAAATGGGCTAACACAAACAGGAGGCAGTCGGCAAAAAGGACAAGTTGTTGCAAAATCTTTCACTGGGGAGGAAATAAGTCAGGAGCATGAGCAGAAGAGGAGAGACAGCTGGCCCTGCAGCAGCTCTCACAGCAGGATCTGGAGGCTGCAGGCTGAACACGAGTCAACTCTTTCTTGCTGTCACAGAAAAGCAACCACTATATAAAGATTTACTAACAGATGGCATATAAAATAAATTCTTTGCTCTCCTCAGCACTGTATGGCCTCCGTCAGCTGGGCTACCGAGACTCACTGCAGGCACTGCAATTGATTCAGAGAAGACCTGCATCAATTCTGAAGAGTTCAGAGGAGAATACCCTAAACAACCCTGAGACCTAGCTGCTTGGTCTACACCACCTGCCCTTCAAAATTAATGAAGAAATAAAGATAAAATAAAAAACCTGCCTGGGAGTTAGTGCAAGCTCTGTTGGAAGATCTTCAGCCTAGGAATTTATGACAGCTGGCGTTTCCTTGCCCATTTTCAATCACAAGAGTTATGCAGACACAAAAGATTTTTATTTTTTTAGTGGAAATGGAATTAGGAGAAGAAAGCACAAACGTTTAAATCTCTTGATTTTATAGTCCATGAAAATACCATTTCAGCATACCTTAAATACAGAAAAAAAACCCACCCAGCATAAAAACGTACCAAAAATATATTCGTAGGGAATTGCTTAAAGAAGAATTCTCATTATTCAGGAAGACTAACCTAAGCCTTGAATGGCTGAGACCAAGAATACTGCATATTTACAATAGACCATAAGAGGAAGAAAATTGAAAGCATTAAAAAATGATGGGCTTCATATTTTTTGAAGACAGGGAGTAAAGCCCAATTTCTTTCTTTCTTATTTTTTTTATGATTTTCTCTTAAAATAGCCAATCTACATTTAAAAATGTGTAATACTCCCTTCACAGTGATGTCTTCATACAGTCTGCTAGTAGTATCTTTCAAATTAATTTTAATGATTCTTTGCTACATTGTATCTCCTTGTTACTTGCTCCTAGGGCCTGCTCTGGGGTAGGATGAGGCTGAGGTGGGGCAGACCCAGGCAACCTGTAGGAGTTTTACTCAGACCCCAGGAGTCCCACAGAGCCTTGGCTATGAGTAAACTTGTGCTGAACACCTTGCCTGAAATGACTGATGCTGGAGAAGGGTGCTTGCACCCCTCCAGCCCTCTCCTAAAATGCCTCCCTCTGGGGCAGAGTGGTTCCCCCTGATACAGAGAGGGATGCAAACACACGAGTCTTCTCCAAGCAGATTGAGTCAAGTCCTATACTTTTCCCAGATGAGGCTTCTGAAAGGATAGGGATTTCGAAAATATTTTTTTCACTGGTTCTTAGTGGGGATGCGCTCTGTGTTTGTCATCACTTAAGGAATGGTGAAACTGAACAGTCCAGATTTCTTCTTCCCAACTGCTGCCCATTCTTCTTTAATTTTATATTCTCACGCTCCAGTATAACATGGTTACACTTGGGGAAACCTTCTTATTTAGTTAGGACCAAAGTCTCTACTGGAATTTTTAAAAATAACACAGTTCAGTTCTAAGTGCAAAAAGTTAAGAATCTTAAGTTTGATTTTATACTGTCTATTATAAAGCAGATATACTGCAAAGTACTATATACTATAAATTTTATACTATTACAATTTTTATAATTCCTTTTGCTGAAGTGTAGCCTGCAAATCAAGCATATGACCGAACAGCTCCTGAGTTAAAATTGCAACTCATTTATACAAAAGGCACTGACACAGAAAAAATGACAACCACTCATTTTGGTGCAGACACAGGACTGTATTCTTGCAAGCCTTCACACACAAAGAAAAGTGGCAAGTCATATGAAAGTTCTCACTGAAAACTAAATGTTTTCTGATTTTATTTTCCTAAAGACCTTTGGTTTGACATCTAATTTAATTCCCTGAGAGTGGGATGGGAATATTCCCCTTTACTGTGCTCTGGGATTTTAAAGCTCAGCATGTTACTAACATCCGTGCATGACTGCAAACAGGCCTTGCATGCCCACAGGCACTTCTTTTCACATCTTGACTGCATTTTCTCAACTGAATTCCTCCCACCCATTTGGGAGACAAAGGGCTCCGAGGTATGCTCTGATTCAAAGGCTTTACTTTGTAAGAGAAAGTGACTCTTAACTGAGATTTCATTTCTTGTGCCATCCCATGAAGTACCAGCAGCTTCAGTCACCCAGTAAACCGTCCAGGTTTCATTTTCCCCAGGATGGGTGCCCTAAACTGAAGATCACATCTAGACCAAGTGAACACATAGGCACAATGTTCAGTTTCTGTTGACTTAAAACTGGTGTGCAAAGGAGAGCAATTAGAAGTTGTAGCCCGTGAGAAAAATCCAGAACTCAAGGTAAGTTCAAGAGGCATGTTTTCAGGAGTATTAAAGCAGAGAGGAAGAAAAAAATAGCCTGCCCTTTATACACATCCTGCTGCTCCACATTTGTATTTATTGGTCTGTTTTCTTTCAACTTTTACCATCATCATATTCATCCATAATTTTTTTAATGGAAGCAATTAAAAATAGAAATCAACACTGAAATCTTATCTGCATTTACAAATTCTCTGATTTCATTTCTTACCTTTCTGTTGAGGAGCACAGCAAGCAGCAGAACTGTTCACAAACAGCAGTATCAGAAGTCACACCTGTGTTTCTCAGGGTGAAATTGGTTTGAACTTAACTACTTATTTTCAGTGAAATGTGCAATGACAGTAACTATTAAATTCAGCTACAATTAACCCTATGATAGGATTGTAAAAAGCATAAATGCAACCTGAATGTAGCTTGGAAATACAGGTAAATAGCTATAAAGAATGTGAGGACGGAGTATCTAAATGACTTACCATCTCACATCAATGCAATAGCAACTGTCTCTGTGGTTATTAAGTTAATTCTTCTTTCCAGCCTAGGCTGCTCTCCAAAGCATCTGTGCCACTCACTTCTGCACCACCTTCCAGACTCAGCAAGGGGGAAAAATCATTGACCTTCAAAACAGCGCTTCGCACTCCAGACGAAAAGCATCGGCAAGCCCATCAGTCCCAGCCTTGATAAAGAGCCTTGCCTCCCAAAAATGCTGGACAACCACTGGCTAAATGATTAAAACCTGCAGTGCCAGGTATACGTGGCAGCTGAGGAAAATGGAGCTGAAGGCCTGGCCGGCTCTCCAGTGCTAACTTTAGACAAAGGCAGAGCCGCCCAGCTGCAGTTGTCCTGCTGCCGGCCTTCCTCTGACAAACACGGGTTTCCCTTTGTGCTGGCCATGTGTCACTTCCACCTCCCCGCTGCGTTCCAGAAGGCTGCGGTGCAGCCCCTGTGCCTGGGCCCTCCTGCTCTGAGGGATGCAGCCCCCCAGCACCGCCCATGGGGTGCTCCTTGCCCCAGAAGCTTGGCTTCAGCTTTGCCCAGCCCCAGCTGCTCCCTTCCCAGTTTCCCTTCCAGCAGAGCCCTGCCAGGATGCAGACTGCTGATAGGAGCTGTGCAGCCAGCCTGGTGTGCCCCTCTGAGCCTCACCTAGGATGAAATCCAGCAAAATCTTTGTGACTGCATTAACTAAAGTGAACTTGGAGCGCTAAAAGCAAGCAAATACGTTGAAAATTGTAACTTGTTCCTATATCAACACACACACAGATTTCTCTTATACATTCATAGGCACGTTCAGGGGAGATTTTCAATAGTGGGCCTTCAGAACGGTTCTTGAATACAATTCTCTAAAATACCTCTTTTTATTTTAATTTGGAAGCAAATTAAAAAATAAAATCCTCTATCAAAAACACATATCGCATAGTTTAAAAGGGGTAGAATGACTCTGAGATGGAGTGCCACAGACCAAGTCCCTCCACACTGGTTTAAGCCACTCATGTTCCTTAGACCTGCCCTTTTCAGGTTACAAGAATCCTTGATTTCTTTTCCATGTGAGCAAAAATGGCATTGCTGTCTGAGAGTAATGGAAGGGCAGGTAATGATTTTCTAAAGATGATGGTGTTAAAGGTGATTGTGATGATCTCACCTAATTTTACTGCTCTCCACTACTTTCAGAGGCTCACCATGGCAGCCCAACTGTTCCTGTACTTACAGAGCATCGCTGTGCTCTGGCAGCAGCTCCAGCTGTAGATGCGTGCAGCCAAACCAGGCAGCTCCTGACAGACCTGGATCTCCTATACCCACAGAAGGAGAAACCTGACCACGAAGGGGACGAGGGCGTGGGCAGGAGCTGCATGCCATCCCTCCCCCAGAACTATACAGCAGCAGTGGCCTTCAGGCCAAGGAGAGCAGGAGGACAAAGCCTGGAGCCCTTGGAGGGGGGACAGACGCTAGCCCTGGAAGCAAGGACAGGGCTGCTGTGCTGGGGACACAGAGGATGGAGCCCAGCAGCAGAGGAGAGCTGTCAGGGAGGCACGGAAGGAAGCAGGAAGCTGGCTGTCGCCTGTGTTCAGGGTTATATTTCAAGTCTTGGGAATCTCCTGTTTTCATTAAAAGGAAGAAAGCCGCGTTGCTGCTCCTGGTACCAGAGGCAAAGATTAAAGTGAGAAAACTTTAATGCTTCCCTCCTCTCCACAGGGTTTAAAATTCAGAAAGTAAATACTAAGAGTTTGCCAGTCTATTTTTAACATTGCGGTTCAGCGTGACTCAGGCACTTTGAATGTTTGCATTAGGCTGCAGAGAGAATAACTCCTTTCTGACAAGACTTCCATATTCCTAATGTGTGTGTGAATTTTATGTATGCTTAATGGCAAACATTTAATGCCTATATGCATGTTTTCAAAAACGTGGGACAGTTGCCCTACAGTAAGAAATTGAAAGCAGAAAAAGGACAAAGCCACAGTATCAGCAGGATTTGTAAGACAGTAGTCAGACAGAGAAGGAAGAATTTTTATTTTCAAGTTGATTAATTTTCCCACTAGAAGTTGAGCTTTACAACCTCTGCTGAACAGTTGTAATTCCAAAAAAGAGGTGTAAGCTTTGAAATTTAAAATATGAGTATGATGTAAGCCAGCGAATTACCTTTGGTTGTTTCTGCCACCTAACACCCATTGAAAATAATAGATGCACCATATATTTCCTGTGGATGTCTTATTGCTGTAGGTTCTGTGAAGCGTGTTGCTGAGGGCAGCCTCACTGCTCATGCTATCTCAGCCGTGCATTGAACAACAAAGCTGTGTTGGAAACCTCTCCCAAGGCCACACAGCCATGTACTTATGCCAACGATCCCACATGTGCCCCACATCCTCACAGTGAGGCTCCTCAAACCCCTCCATGCCATCAGTGTCCCTGTGACCCAGGTACCTGGGTCCTTAAGGTAAGCATGGGACATTAAGCCAAGTGTGACCGCTTTCCCCATCTCCTCCTTCCCGCATGCACCCTGTCCTCCTTGCTGCTTGTCATTTGCCACTAGGACCAGTGCTCCAGGTGTCCGGGCATCAGCTTCTCTCTGTATTGAGAGGGTGAGAGAGTCAGCTCTTTTGCTGGTAGCTGCTGGTGGATATGGCTCCTGGCCACTTATTTATTTGTCAGTGAAGTTATTCCATTATCTACTATCTGTCAATAGTTGGGGATATGCTCTGTGGTTTCCCTTTAATTCCTCCACTGTCAGTTTGCTTTTTTTCGGGGGAAAAAAATTATTTATGTTTAAGACCATGTGCTGAGGTGGTTGTGCATTGTTTGTGCATTTAAACATAAACATAAATGCATTAAATGTTAAATGCATTTAAACATTGCATTTAAGCAATCAAACAATGTTTAAATGCTGCAGATGTGTAAACAGAACCAGCATCCAGCTGAATGGAAGATCTTCCAGACTGCCCACTTAAAATGGGCTCAATCTTGACAGTGGGATAAGGACTGACTCCATGTATCCCCTGGAAAATCACAAGCACAGAGATTTAAACAAAAACAGCACAGAACAACCTAACAAATTATGTGTCTAACGCAGACAGTAACTTTAAAAAGTTTTAAACACACAGCAATTTTCTACCGGTGTTCTTGACATGCTCTTTTCAGCGGTGGACTGAGGATGAAGAATTTGACTTAGACCACAGTGCATCTCATTTCAGTGACGATGGCTCTGTTGCTTGTCCCTTGCTATGACTGCCCACATCAGATGAAGGCAAGCTGGATAAGACCCTGAGCAATCCCATGGGCACGGCTCCACCAGCACCACGCCTCTCCAGCTGCACAGAACCTGCCTTGGCCAACTGGGGAGGTTACCACAGATACCAAACAGAGGCTGTGCGCCTTTGTAAGTGCACAAATCGCCACTCTCCTGAGGTATCTGGGAAATGTCTTCACTTAATGCTTCAGCAAGCCCAAGAGATTTTCATCAGGCATAGACAGTCTCTGCTGGAGCAAGAAAAAAAAAGGCTGTTCCTCAGAATCCATGTTGACTTTTCTGCACCCAACAGTCCCAGCTGCCCTCCGAGCACCCTCTAGCCAAAATCCCCTCCACGGCTGAAACAGAAGGAAAAGTGAATATGCACTCACACACACACAAATCTGCGTGGCTGTGTGAGCCCTGTTGTCAGGCTCAGAAGCACTCCATTGTCTGCATGCTGAATAATCAATGAGCCAGTCTTGTAAGCGATTGCTTATTGCCTCATGGTTATCAGTCTGAGCTCTGTGTAAAAGTCCTAGGTGAATTGACCACACAGGCATGTAAGGCTTTAAGGCCTGACTGCTTTCAAAATACAGCTGGGTTAAGGGACTTGGGTGCAAAATGGTTCCAATTTGTAGCGCCGACAGGACCTTAACAGTATCCTATAGGCAAGCACAAGCCTTGGGCTGTCTAATTTGTATCAATTCCTTGTTCTGCTTTCTCTTTCTCTTCAAATAAGGAACAATACAAGGAATGAGAACTCAAAATCCAAGTCATGCTGTCAGGAAGAATAATGGACCTATTCTGTACAAAAATGCCTTTATTGTTGGTTTGTTTACTTCAGCTGCTTCATTGCCGTGCTTCTGTCAGGGCTCTGGAAACAAAGCCCCAGCTCTGAGCCTGCCCCGGGTGCTGAGCACCCAGCCCCTCTCCCCCCACTGCCTGCCCAGGGTGCTGGGCACCCAGCCCTTCCCTTGCTTGGGCAGCAGCAGGGCTTGGTGCCGGAGCAGTGTGCTCCACCCACCCCATCAGCAGTGCTGCAGATGGGAGCTGGGAGATGAACCAGAGGCACCCGAGCTTCTCATTACACCCCACCCCTCCCATACAGATCCATGGGGACTTATAGGCAAATAGCCTATTAAGCATGCAAGTGAGTTCAGCATGCCTGGTGCAGCTCTGCACATCTGCGAAGAGGCCTGAACCTCCAGTGTCTGTCACTGGAAGGGCGTCTCCAAACACTACACAGTGCTTCGTGTCACTTTAGTAGTGACTAATACATTGTCCAAACGTCTCTGTTAGATTGATGACAAGGAGATGGCTTTAAAAAGTCCCAATTCAAATAAATAACTTGACAAAAATATGCCGTTCCCATATAGCTATAGCAACCACAGTCTGCTGGGAACTTTCTAAACAAAACAGAGTCAGAGTCCTGCAGGAAAGCTCAACAAGAATCTAAATAAGAAAACAAAGGAAGCAGATAAAGGATGGGGCAGATTGCACAACATGCAAAGAAAGAATCAGCATGGTGGACTGACATGTATATCAATGGCCACATATCTTTGTTTTTGTGGGTTCTGATCTCTTACAAAAAGTATTTTAAAGCAATGTTCTCAGTTTCAGGAATGACAATTGCAAAAAAAATTTCCAGCCAGGGGTTACAAAACTACAGGAAGAATAATTAAATCATCTCAATAGCAATTTAAACCTTGGAGTGGAAAAAGCAAATCCTGAATCTCAGCACAGCCTGTGGAAGAAACAGTCCTGCTCTTTTATTCCGAAAACTTTTAATGAAGACATCCTCCTAATATTTAATGAATCTGAGCTCCATAAAGAAACAGCGTCATAGCGGGCCTCTTTGACTAAAACAGGAATAAGTGCACTTTCATAATAATGAGTTTCTTTAATTGCCGAGAAGAAGCCTCAGCCCCCTCTCCCCCAGCGCGGCTGAATTGGCCGTGCTGCTGCCACGTCTGCGGAACAATGCAGCGATAGAGTCGAGATGCTCTCGGCATAACACGGCGGCTCTGTAAACAAGACAGCGGCCCACAACAAAAACACCAAACATTTCGATGGTAAATTTGATTTAGTCAAGCCAGCTTCATGCAATGCTATTTTAATTCAGCTTTACAAAAATACGCCTTCACGTGAAGTATTTTCAAAAGCCTGTGACAATGTGAGTGTGAAAATTTCTTTTAACTCATCCAGTTTGTTCCTAGACGATGTTTCCTGCCAGCTACATTCACCACAAATGCCTTCTGGTAAATAGCAGCTGCAAAGGAAGGATGAGGATGCCAGGGTACAGCTCAGTAAACACCCCCTCAGAGGCTCGCTGTACCCTGGGCCAAGCACGCTGACACACATTCGCGGCCGTGCTTGAACTCCTCAAGCAGAGCGAGGCCCTGCTCCCATAGCTCACCCGTGGTGAGGCCAGGAGCTGAAGGCACAGGGCATGCCCATGCTGCCCTCATGTGAAGGGACGCGACACTGTGCCGACAGCCGCTGGTAGCCTGGTGTGACAGCAGTGGCACAGGCTGGCCGTGCTCTGGGGAGGGCATGCTACCCACCGCGGCTGTCCTGCTGCCTCTATGGGAAGCACTGGGAGGTGAAGGCCTGCAGCTAACAGAGCTACTCTCATGCCTCTTCCTGTCTCCTCATCCTGTACGTCTTGTTCTCACAAGCCAACGCCTTTTTCCAAAGAGTGCCAGGCGGCACTAAGGAAGTCCTGGCGCAGGCTGCCATCAGCTGCAGGCCGGCTCGGGCAGCAGCCGTGTTCACTCAGGGTGGCAGTGGCACTTAACAGGCTGCCTGAGGAAGCTCTGCAGGCCTGGTCCAGAAGCAGCTCCCCAGAGAGCACCGCTGGAGCCGGGCAAGTCATGCAGGATGGCTGGGATACCAGGGCTGATGCCAGACACCACGAGCAGAGGCACAGCCTCTGGGAGCCCGATCTGCAGGGACAAACGCAGACAGGTGGGGCGAGCAGCTCTCCAGAGGAAAGGATTGCTGCCCGCTGGTGTCACTCCTCGCTGCCACAAGTTATCAGTCTCACAAGCACACTGAGGAAACATCTGGTGTGAATGGCCCTAATCTGCTTCTGCTCCAGCCCCTGATAACACGGCAGGCCGGGCCGGCAGGGAACCACCTGGCAGACTGTGCTCTCCACCAGTGCTGAGGATGCAGAAGAGCAAGATCCAAATGTGGCCTTATGCCAAATTGTCCTAGTGCTAAGGTGACCAAGTGCCCACCAGGGCACTCACTTCTGCACCAGCAAGCACACATTCCCAGCTGTGTTTTTTGCTGGCCCCTATCAGCAGAGCAGCCGCCCGAGGAAGCCTGGAGCTCCCTCCTCCCGTGTCACCACTGCCTCTGCACGGCAGGAATCCTGCCTGCCTCCCGCTGGCACCTCTGCTTGTGTGATTGTTTCCCGAGGTGGCCACTTGCCACCTTCGTTTGATTAACCGGGCAGTGAGGTGGGCAGGAACACTGTGGGCTGCAAGAAAGTGGGACAGAAAAACTGGAATGAAATGCCGTGTCAGGAAGCCGTATGACAGCTCCTGATATACAGAAGGAGACAATAATTGGAGGGGCAGAGGACCTGGTCCATAAAAGCAGCAGCAGAATTAAAAGTTCTGATGCCCCTTCTTTTCCTCTTCTCCTTTTCCTCACTATCCCAGGAAAAAAAAGAAAAACAACAACAAAAAACCACAACGGGGAGACACATCATCAACACTTTCAGAAGATTATGGGGAGGAGAGTGCACCTAATCCCTGTAACCACAGGATCTGCACAAGAGGAATAACGAATGGCTGAAATGATGGCACTAACGCTGTGAGCCCCCAGCCAGCCCTGGTGCATCCAGGCAGGACTCAGTGATTACAGCCATCCCACCTTCCCAGCACATCCTTGTGCAAGGCGAGGACAACTGACCAAAGGCGTGCATCTCCTTGTATTCATCTGCGGCTTGGGAACCTGAAATTTGCCCAAGGTGACTCGGCAATCAGTACTACCAGCACTGTGTTCATTAAACAATCTAAACTCATGTACAAAAGAAACTCACACGCCATGGCTTAGGAGCTTTTAAGCAGTGTTAGCCATAGTCATCACTGGTGGTGCTTAGATAGTACCTTGTGACAGAAATTTTAAAAGCAGTTTACAAAAAATAGCCAAATAACCCTCTAAATAAGACTAAGCCTTCCCACATATCTTGCAAGCCAAGTCTCACTAATAGGTACAGGGAGAAAAGAGAGGGAAAAATGTGGTGATATCATCACATAAAATGAAATTACTTCTATAGTGCCAAACTTCTGTGATTTTTTTCTCTTTTTAGCTACCTCCTGTATTTTAGGTTGCATTACTTAGCTGGCTGAACCCATGAAGGATTTCATTTCTAGCCATTTCACCTTCTCCAATAGTTTACAGAATTTTATTACCTAAAATGTAAAAGTCCAAACAGTTCAGAACAAAGAAAACACAGGTCAGGGTAGTTTAACAAAACCAAGAGTGTGGGAGGAAAATATTCTGTGAGAAGCTGCTACAGCATGAGACAAATGAAATCCACTCTCTCCGGACACAAAAACATAACTCTTATTTATGTGAATGGGAAACATGCTCATGCACTGAGGGGAAAATAACTGCCATAGATCAGCAGAATGACTGCACTGGAGATAGCTAAAACCAGACTACATGTGCAACGAATGTGAAAACCATTTCAACCATCTGGGCTATGCAATTTTTCACAGATGCTTTGAGAGCTGGATGGACAGTGTTGCTTCTCTTTTCCCTGACATTTCTCCAACATTTGCAAATTGCTTTCTGTAACCTGTAGGATAGCACACTAAAAATTTAGTCTGTTCCTTTCTGCCATCATCTCAAGTGTTAAAACAGATCCCTGAAGCCAGTTTTCCTTCAAGAAGGATTCTGCAAAATGTCCTGTTCTGTCGAACACAGGCACCTGGCAGACATGCAGTTCAGTAATGCATCCACACAGACTGCAATATAACCACGGATGGTCTCAAACACCTTAACTCAAATCATATTGTACAAAAGCTTTTTTTTCTTTATATTAAAATATACTTCTGCTACTTGACTCACTAAGAACTAGGGATGCTACTCTCACTTAGTTGCAATAACTACCAAACTTCACCATCTCCTCCTCCTTAGAGAAAGCAAGAAACTCCTACTATTTTGCATTTGCAGAATCACAGTCTGGTTGAGGTGGGAAGAGACCTCTGAGTCCTTCTGGTCCAATTCCTCCTCAAGCAGGGACACCCAGATCTGGTTGCCCAGGTTCAGTTGCCTCAAAACAGTTTTGCAACTCAGGCATCAAAAAAAAGCAGGAAAATAGCACTTTAGACTTCATGAGCTACTGGTGTTTAGAGTTTGTTATCTGGGTTTTAACTGATGGGATTTAGCTGGAGATGTTCTTTGTTTTCATTCCTTTTGTAGCTCTTGCGCGGAGTATCCAATTGCTGTCACACAATGTGGCAAATCTTGTTCTAAGGTGCATAGTTCCAAATAAAGTAAAATAAAATCTAGCTGTTTGACTTAAAGCACTGAACCTGACCAAACCGACATTTCTGGTTCTAATTTGTTTTAAGATATTTCTGAAGGATAACTTTTGTTCTGGCAGGCATTCCTTCAGATTAGGAACTGTCTGTCCTCTGATTCCAGTACAAACACAAAGCTGAAATACATGCTGTTTTGCAGGCTTTGCCTAATTGAGTAACCATGTGCCCAGGTCTGATTTGGGACACATCTGTGTTGCCAGCTGATCTGGATCCGGCACTGCACAGAACTGGTCCTATTGGAAATGCAAGCACAGTGTCTGTGGGATCGCAGTGCCAGCACCACCCATTCTGACCGTCACTTTTATTTACATATGACTTGTGTTTTTCAGAGGCACAAAGGTTCTTGGGGATGGTATCTGACAATATAAGGTTGAACAACTCTAACCAGCATGGCAAATTAAGAACAGCTCACATATGAGAAATAGATCAGGGTGTGCCTCGTAGATGTTGGCTATGGCTTCCCAGATTTCTACAGGTTCCTCATGCAAGCACGAAGAGTAGCTGTCAGTCTAGACCTGTGTTCTTGAACTTCATGCAGCCTAGGCTGTGGTTCCTGGAACATTTATCTGATGGCAAGGATAGTTTAAAGGGCCCTGTCTCCCCCTCTCCTTCAGACATCTGTGCCCACCCTCCTCCTCTCCTGATGCTATGCCAAAGCCAACTACTTTTTACAGCTGGGTGGTGAAATGCATCAAGGCGCTGATCTGGCTGGGGAGAAAATAAACCCGAAATAAAATTCTAGGCTATTCTGGCCAGCTCACTTCTGTGACATGGTAGATCAGAAAGTCTCATGAAGACTTCTGTTGGCATAGCCTGAGGTGGGAGAGAGTGAAGAGGGAAGCAGACTGTGGGAGTGTAGACAGGGATCTGTGTACACAGCCCAGACACTCATTAGTGACAGCTGGGCCCCATTTTTTAACTTCCTCTTCTTCTCAAGAGGAGCATAGGGGGAAAAAGGCTTATTCAGTTCTGTCATAATGAAGCTGAAGCCTTGTAAAGCTAAATAAAGCTGGGTACAGTTTTTATAATCTTAGTAATAGTGCCCCGTGGAAACAGGCCATGATTACAGCTAGGCAGTTTCAGACTGCTTCTGTATGTGGCATCCCAAGTCTGTCACACTGATGGCTTTAAAGGGATGTGAAGCAAGAATGATCACTGCTGTTAAGACTAGGCAGTTATACTTCTTTTAAACTCCAGCCATTAGTGACACAAAACTAGCTAAGCATTTTATATAAATCTGCAGGAAACTGAAGAAGCTGGGGCTTGCTCCATGATTTGTCACAGTTACTATTAATCTGAAGACAGAAAACAAGTACACGTAACAGCCAAGCCTGACTCATTGCTTTCCCTCTCTTCACTCCAGAAAACCATCTGCCATCTAGCGCTGCACAAAGACATGGGGTTGCTGAAGGAAGAAAAAATTTTACTCCCACTCCTAAACTTCAAACAACTATTTTGGAAGTCCTTAAAGCACCTGGGGCCTTATCAGGAATAAGCCTGCCTGTGACTCCAGAGCCAGCCAAATGGGAAGGTGCTGTGGGCTCCCAGCCCCTTCCCTGGCTGTGGGCTGAGCCTCCCCTCCCTGCCGCCCCTGGGAGGAGGCCAGCCTCAGTGACTCTTGGCTTGTGCAGTGCTGGAGGCAGCAAGACAAAGCACAGCTGAACCCTAAGCAACAAAAAGAAAAGGTGGAAGTCTGAATTTCCGCTGACTTGTGATATGGGAACAGGCTTTACTTAAAGGAAATGAGAGGTGTTGGACAGGCTGGGCGTTTTACAGCTGCTCTCACCCTTTGCAGTGTTTATCAGAGGAAAAGAGCAGAACAACAGAGATGCACACCCTGATGTGACTAAGGTCAGGATTCCTCTAAGGAGTGCACTGCAATTACTTTGAACCCTATTAAGCAACAAGATCACACAAAACAAATCAAATACTTTCCTCCTGCTAGCACAACAAAAACAGAAAACAATTCACAAGCACTGCAAGCCTCTATTAGGCAATTTCTAACTTGTTTTTTCTTTTTTCTCAGTTTGGAAACAGTCACAAAAATGTAAACAAACACAAAATACATTGCTCTTCATGGGCTGTCTTTCTTCTTATTTGGAAATGAAATACTTCATACTCACTAAATAAAACATCACTCCTACAATCATCTTAGGTCTTCTGCAGCAGCTAAGGAATTCTAGTGGAATTTAAAGGTTACACATAAGCTGCACATTTATGCAAGATGAAGTCAAAGTGCTGCACTCAGCACTGAAACCGAATTCCCTCCAGGTAGGCCACAGCCTCTGCCTCTCAGCTGGAGCAGCACCACACCAGCCTGCACCAAAATGAGCTGTGACCACCTGGAAGCAGGCAGGGCTTGGGCAGGCTGATGCTTTATTTAACGCAGGGGATAAGAGCGCAGTGCAAGGGGCTGGCAGTGGCCCAGCAGCCCTGCTCACACTCAGTGGCTGGGGGCAGCTGCACTTCGGCAGTGCAGGGACCCTAGAGCACTGCTTCAAAATTGGTTGGAAGCAACGGGGCTGCCCAGGGGTTCACACCCTGCTGCTGCTGGCTCCTGCTGGTGGTGGTAACTCCATTTCACATCAGTACTGCTTCTCGAGTTTGGCTGGGTTTTCCAATTGCCTTGCTGCTGTCTGTGGCACATGGGCCATGGGCTGCAGGCCAGCCCAGCAGACTGAGTTCTGCTTGTGAGGAGAGACAGTACAGGCCATAAGGAAAGGAATAGCTTCTGTTTGTCCCTTTGTTTTTGCACAGATTTAGTTTTTGGTCCTAGTGTTGCAAACTGATTTGACCTCGACAACATTATCTTCCCAGCTAAATCTAACTGGGCAACAGAGGTTTGGCACAGACGTGGAGAACTGGCTACTGCTCTTTTATGTGCTACTCTCAGAAGCTGACAAAGACTGAAAGTCTGTAATACAGGTATACTAGACTGTGAACATCACATTCCAAATACTCTGGTTTGTGGTCCCTGATGTCCTACAGTGGTTTAACTTGACGTGTTAGAGGCAGATTTCAGGGCTCTTTCCATTCTGAGTTTTCATGGAATCATAGAATGGGTTGGGTTGGAAGAGACTTAAAAGCCCACCCAGTCCCAACCCCCTGCCATGGGCAGGTCTACCACCCACCAGCTCAGGCTGCCCAGGGCCCATCCAACCTGGACTTGAATGCCTCCAGGGATGGGGCATCCACAGCTCTCTGGGCAGCTGTGCCAGTGCCTCACCACCCTCTGAGTAAAGAATTTCTGCCTAACAGCTAACCTAAATCTCCCTTCTTTTAGTTTAAAACCATACCCTCTTATCCTAATACTATCTGCCCATGTAAAAAGTCTGTCCCCCTCTTTTTTTTTATTTTTTTTCCCACATCCCTCACCAATTTCAGTTCCATCTGTTCTTCGGCTTTACTGATCTCATCTCTGCGTGTCCAGACAGCATCCCTGTATTCTTTCCAGGCCACACATCCCTGCTTCCACTGCCTGTACATTTCCTTCTTATCTCTCACTCTAACTAGCAGGAGTTTTGCATCTCTGGAGTTTGTTTTCAAAATCTGCTTTGCAAGAGCAAAGGCTGAATTTTACCCCTGATGCAACTTCTCATTTGTTTACTTTATTGAAAGCTGTCTTTCTCATGTGATCACTATATTCAGTAACTAGGCATTAGCAAAAACACTGAATATCATGAGAAATCCAATAAATTGAAAAGGGACAACAATATTCACCACTTGTTCTACACTCCCACTATTGCTGTTGCCAGTGGATCTGGGCCAACAGTTTATTTAATGGAAAATATTTGCAAAGAAGCCCTCATGCGCAAGGAACACTTAATTTTTCATATAATGGCATTCAGCAATATTTTCCTGACTGTGTGGGGTGTTGATTCC
This sequence comes from Penelope pileata, assembly GCA_013396635.1. Lineage (NCBI taxonomy): Eukaryota > Metazoa > Chordata > Aves > Galliformes > Cracidae > Penelope > Penelope pileata. The sequence goes on from WBMW01005007.1 coordinate 676,121, forward strand.
CCAGTGAGGTTTTCTCTGAGTGCTTGCACAACCTCATGTGACTGACAGAAGACCTGCTGGTTCAGGAAACTGCTGTATTACCCAAGGTAGGCCACTGCATTTTTGCTAACAGGTGAGAACAATAGCTTGAAAGGAGAAAAAGGAGACTATCAATCATTTCAAAAAGAAGGCTTTTTTTAATTCTTTACAGAATAACTTTTGAAAAATTCTCTTGCCAGATGAGATTTTTAAATGAGATTCTGAGATACGTTCTTAAAGATCAGTCAAAATTATTGTAAGGAATATCATTGGCTTAAGACTGGGCAAATATCTCTGCTGTGCTTACGTACCTTGTGCTTGAATTGAAGTGCAGCCCTGGCTGTACATTTCCTGTTTGTATGCCTAACAAGACAGTACAGTAGATTAACTGTAGGGACCAGGAAATGCTTTGATCCACAATCCAACAGGAACGTAAAGCAAATAGGCACTACAGAGACTGCTAAAGCATTTAAAGACTTTTTGTTTCTGTTTCGCTAACAACGTTAACTGTTATCAGGTGTCTAACACAATTAAGATGAGTGACAAAGGCATGGGAATTCAGATTGGATTAGGGGAAAAAAAAACAAGGTTGCAGACTGCTTAGATAAATGTTTTTAAAAAGGCTAGTTCAGGATGAAATTCACCCTAAGGAAATTGGAGAGTTAGCTGAAGCAATCTCCATGCTGTTAGCTGAACCTCTTTAGCAGAGGCAGGCATTCCAGAGGCTGAAGAAAGGCAGCCACGGTGCCTCAGTTTGGTGCTTTCCATTCAGACAGCGCTTTATCATCTCCCACTCTGTCATACACTTTAAAATGTCACTAGTAATTCCAGTAAAAGCTCTCAAATTTAAATTCTGCTTTGGCTGGATAGTCTAAAAATGTTCTGCAGACCAGGAAATTTTTGGTTTTGAAAAGGTGGAAAAGCAGTAATTTCAATGATACTCTCAATAATGGTAGAAGAAAGAATAAACGTAGTTCATTATCTTTTGTGTGCATTCCCAAACTAGCAAACGTTCTGAACTTCAAAAAAGTAGGTGTATTCCTGAGCAAGCAGACTTCTAAAATACAAGACTCATAAAGCTTTAAAGAAAACAAGAGTGTTTAATTTATATCTGAGTATTTGACACTCGTTTATCTTTTATGTCATTTGGTCTGTAACTGAATACATAATAATAATCCCACTTCTAAGGTGCGAACCTGTTCACAAATCATTTGTAGTGGCTGGCTATTAATAAAAACAAGAGTATTAATTAATACACATCACCCGTTTTCCTTTAGAAATGTTGACGTGGTAGAAATCCTTCAAAAATTATCAATAAAATAATTGACTATTCCTGAAATTAATGCATGAACAAAACAAACACAGAGACCACAGGTCTTATTATAAAATAGATATTTACCATTAAAAATGAGGAACTTGTTTGTTTCAGAAAAAATTGTGAAAATTAGAACGTTTTTCAATATATGGATATCCATTGGTATATGTTATACAGAAAAATTCTGTTGATATGATTAGTAATAAGCCATGCTTTTATTATGCTTATTCTTTCATGTTACATTCCTCAGTCAAGGCTGCAAAGCTACTGATTGATGAGTATTAATCTTTCACAAAGTTGAGCGAGTGTATGCTGCTAGTGCTGGCAATGTTACTCTGGCTGAGGAAGGAATCCCGCTGATGAGAATTGAACACCAGGGACACTCCTCAGCCACTGTAATGGTGGTTCAATGTGCATGAAACAAAAATTCCTTCACACAGCCAATCAGCCAAATAAGGAAAAAAAGCTCATCATGGTGGGCAAAACCAGTAGTCTTGTAGCTGGATGTCCTGATATGGTCACAAGCGTAGCACAGACAGACCCGTACATGGTTTATGTTACTTCATTCCGCCAAGCAGTAAAACAAGGGCTTGATCTAACAGGAAACTGCTGTGGTGTCAGCCAACAGGCCAATTATACATCTATTTAATAATAAAAATTCAGGTCACCTCCATTCAATTATTTAAGTGATTAAAATTAAACTCATGCTTAAATGCTGCCTCTTGCAAGACCATGCTCTGGTTGTGTTGGGACAGGCAACAAAGCAGCTGCTGGCATATGTGGGGTAATGCCCTCTCTGAATAAGATGGTTGGTAGCATCCACGAGTGACACACCACGGCTTGCAGCAGGCAGTCCTCCACTGCGCTCTAGGCAGTGACTACCACTGAAAATCCTGTACCTGTTCGCGTATTTTTCTACACAAAAGCTTAATTATTTACTCTAATAGATAACAAATGTAGATTTATCAGGGAGAAGCTACAGAGACACTCCCCTTCCATGATGTTACTGTTGCCCAGTGAAACTGGTTCAGGTGACAGCATAGCGTCTGCATAGCTGCATTATTCTTTCTTCCTCTGCTGATCTTTATAGCACTTTCATTTGGTCCTTTAACGAGAACATATTTCACGTTAAGAAATCATACCTGAATAATTTAGTAAAATAATACTTACACTTCCTGCTCTCTTACTGCAGAACAGCAGTTCTGAGTGCTTGGTGACAGCTTACAAAGCATACGAGGACAGGAGACACAGTGAAATTTGAGGTATTTTGTAAATATTTTAAGTCAAATTCTGTGAATACCAGGTAATCTTACACACACACACACACACACATACACACACACACGCAACCTTTAGGGAGAAAACAAGCAAACAAAAATAACTGTATAGAGAACAGCTTTTTTCCTCAGAAACTTTGTCAAGTTTCTTCAGCAACAGCTTACACACAAGCCTAAATTAATAATAACCACGCAGTAGATTTTCTTAAAAAATACAGCTTGTGCAGTGGCAAGACATTCAAGTAACAATTTTCTTCCTTTTACATAGGTAATACAGAAAGACTTATCTGAGTGCAAGCAGCACGTCCCTCCCTCAGATAGCGCTCTCTCTATTCTTTGTGCTCCTCTGCCATGCTGACATTGTCAAGGACAAGGAGCAGGTTCTTAACTTTGATAAAAAATGAATTCAAGGACAATACAAACACCACCATCAAAAATACCTTTCAATTCCTATTGATCTGGAAAGATCTAAATTTTTGGAGATGGAAGAGTTATCTGCTAATCTACTTCCTTACCTGGCTCCCAATGATGCATTACTTAAATGATTTGAGCTGTTGGTAATTTGTAAATTCTACCAGTAAACTTTTGGTCCTTCAGTATTAGATGAATACAAATAAGCCTCCATAAATAAATGAATAAATAAATCTGATTCTGGCTGATCATAAGGGAAAGATGGTCCCATGGCAGTCTGCAGTCATTTTTGGCATACATGAAAATCTGACATCATTTAAAGGTTGCTGGCAGGTTCTTAAAACAACAAATTTTTGGATCCTCTGCATAAAACATCACAATACGCTTTATATATTGTTGCTTCAGCTATGGGAATCTCATGTAACATAAATTCTCTTAACATCATCGCAATATTTATGATCTATGGACTTAGAAAAAAGAAAGTGGTAGCTAATTAGATCAGATTTTGCTCACACTTTTCTGACAGCTGTAGAAGAAAGAAAGAAGGGAAAGAAGAAAGCTTCCCAGTGATTCGTACCCCAGCTTTCCAAAATCTTCATAGCTTTCATTATTTCTGTTATAATGAATCAACAAAATTCCTTTCCACTTTTGTCAGCTCTTTGGCTCCCTACCCTTCATGTGGTTTTAGTCATTGGAAGTAACTCATACCTCCTGCAGGGAGTCAGTCTTTCATTCACAGACTCATTTCCTTACCAAGTGGGCCTATCGCCTCCCTCTGTCTTGACCTGTCCTAAGCAAGCAGTCCAAAAGCAATCAACAAAGCAGTTGTCCCACCTCTCTTCATGCTTTTTCTTGAACTCAATCTGTGAGTAGATGAATCTGTTTCCATTTTTGTCACTGTCATCCCAGATGCCAAGAAGAGACTTCATTTTACGTGCCAGCACCAAACAAATAGACTAAAATAGCAAAGCAGTGTAACTATGCAGTCAATTTTTTAAATGGAAGGGGCAGGTAAAACTGTCAAGAGAGGCTTCAAAGTAAACGACGAGCTACAATAAAATGTTCCATGCTCAATGCATGAGCAATAAAATGCTTAGGCACTTCTGCCATAGCCGAGTTCTTAACTGCACCCAACTGTTGAGAAGCAAAATAAATGAAGAAGTAGGAAAATCAAAGGACTGATAGTAATATTAAAGTATGATTTAAGTAGTTTTAAAATTTGCAGATATTGATAATCTGCATTTTAATTTGCTAAAATTACAGGTTTTTTGGGGAAAAAATTATGTCAGTCCCACATATGCCTTAAAATGAATAAGGGCTACGAAAATGCCACCCTGTTACTGGATTTTGTTAGTAAGTTTTAATGGCTACCAAGAATTAGTACTGACTAATGGATTCTCTTCCTTATGTGGCAGGTAAAAATGCCCACGGCATAAGAATTTTTCAGTTTGTACCAAAGACAGATCAACCTGAGTAAGAACTGTACAGTATGAATTACAAATAAAGTGTTGGCTCTACAGCATTGTGGCCTCTTGCATAGCAAGAGCAAATCTAAAACACATACTTTGACACGTCTAGGTAACGCCAGCGAGGGACCTGCACAGTTAGTGATGTTGGAGCATATTTTCAGCCGAAGGAGGGAGGAAGCAGTGATGGCCATTTAGCTGTCTGAACACCTACCGCTTACTTGGGTGAGGTTGAAGAGATCCGTCCCTGATGCTGAGCAGCATGTATTTCCTTGCTCCCTGTGTGGTACACTTTTTAATTACATTATTCCTGTCTTATTCTCTAACAGTGTGAGGTATTTTTAAAGAATACAACATGTATCCTGTACACCTCTGTTATTTCAAAGAAGAATTTAATCACTCGTAATTCCATCATATTTTATTTGAAAACGTACTGTGATTTAACTTCCCAACTGACTCATTTCTAGACTATCAGCAGCACTGATGTAATGTTCTTTTAAGCAGATCTGTTTTCAATTCAGGACAGATGCAGGGTACTTTTTATTTATTTATATATTTTTTGCAAATGGATAATCAAATCACTCTTAGCATGGTATATATAACAGAGAGATTGATTCCTGAGGCTTATTTAAGGATCTGTCAAACTGCCAGTAAGCACAGGGAAAAATTAAGGTTTACATAACTAACAAATCTGAAAGAAAAGAGATGGGTTTTGCAATGTATCCTCTTAAGAAATCAACAAAACGTTAAGTTCTGCCATTGGGTGCCAGCCACGCCATACATTTTAAACAAGTTCTAACGAGACGGTGCAATTCAGTTGCTCTGCACTTCAAAGGCAACACATCTCAGAAGCGGTTACGCGGTCTTGCAACGCGTGTTCCATTTTCAAAATTGATTTAAACATTAATGCTGAGTTTTGAAAATCAGGAATGGAGCTCCAAAGACACCGAAATCCCATTCAGCAGTAAAACTGCTCTTAGGTTTCTCTCTAGCTTGAATAACAGTAAATTACACCAAAGTTCTCATTTATGAAAAACTGAAAAGTGTTAGATATAAAACAATGACCTTGCAGTAATAAATATAGAAATGCTGATGCTTTAAACAAAATCACATAAAAAAGAATATAAAATTGAAAATGGGTCCATTTCTCTTCCTTTAATATGTAAAAGAAACAGCATTATAAAGCTAGGCATGCAACTGACTTTCTATGCTTTAAAACAGAATAATGAATGCATTTATTAAAGCAAGATTACGTGAGATGAAATGAAAATGTAACTTATCTCTCCTGAAATGTGCCACCCAGTTATTTTTCTCAAAAACAAAACCAAAACAAACAACAAAACAACAATGACAAAACAACTTGAAACAAATTCTGATCCCTTTCCCTAAGGCTGTGATTTTTCAGCCCTGTGGAGCAGGCTCCAGCCCCAGCCCCGCCTGAGGCACATCCCCGGGGGGAGCCCGGCTCTGCAGCGAAGGCAGGAGCAGGCTGCACATGTACTCACCATCTGCCTGCAGGACACCTCCCTTTTCAGAGGCTCAGACGGGCTGCGGAGCTTCCAGAAGGAAAGAGTTTGTGTTTGGATCTTATACCCCACTGAAGCATGTGACAAAGCTCTTTTTTTTTCTTGAGACAGTCACCTCTGCACCAGGGCTGTCCATCGTTTTAAATTTGCTATTTGTGAAGCTCTTCACTAGTGGAACACGGATTTTTCTGGATATAAGAAATATATATGTATAATGTGAGACACTGGAACAGGTTGCCCAGAGAAGTCGTTGATGCCCCCTCCCTGGAAGTATTCAAAGCCAGGCTGAATGGGGCTTTGGGCAACCTGGTCTAGTGGGAGGTGTCCTTGCCCATGGCAGGGGGGTTGGAACAAGATGATCTCTAAGGTCCCTTCCAACCTGAACCATTCTATGATTCTATGATTCTATGATCTTTGCCTGTGCAAATCCATGCTAGCATTTGTTCCAAAGGGTTAGATCATGGTCTCGAGGAACCTTGTCCCCAGACATCCTCCTTTCCTCCTGAAAGGTAGACCTTGCAAAATGCAAATTTTATTGTGGTCCAGCCACAGAAACCTCACTGTTTATGCAGTGAAAGAAAAGAGCAACACAAGGTCAATGACTGGAAAATAATGTAACTGTGATAGACGCACTGCTGTATTGCAGATTACTATTATTCTGTCATTTACCATTTTGAAAACACTGGCTAGTGCCAGGTCCTGATGTCCCAGCATCCATTTTTTTCTATTTTGAAAAGCTTTTGCCTGTACTGGAATTTGCAGCTGGGAGGAATGGCCCACAAACTAGTCCATAAGGCAAACTTTGGCACAAAGCAAAGACAGGAACATCTGCTGCCATCACAAACAGCTTGTTGGCCGAGTTCAGTCGCAGGGGAGTGCCAAGCAGCTGATCTGCTTTCCCACCTCTCTGGTTTGGCTGGAAGACCCCATCTGAATTAATCTAAAATGCTCAATACGCTGAGCATAGCCTACTCGCTCTTTGAAGGATTGATCACAAAGGCATTATTTAGATCAATCCCTCCAGAAAGTGAAGATGTATGCATTTGCCCTTGCATCCTGAGGAACACATTCCTCAAATCATTGCTGCTCTCTCAATTTTTTAAACTTCGCTTCTCATTTTACTGTTGAATTATTATTAAGGTTTTTTTTTTTTTTTTTTTTTTTCCTGACATTCAAGGTTTTTATGCTTGTAAATTGCAGTTGTTCTGACACTGACAGCCAAACCCTACCTTCATTTGTGGAAATGGAAAAAACGTTTTCTGTCAATCTATAGGTATATCAGCAATAGGAACCACTTGGTTAACTCATAACTTGAATATCCAAAACTCCCATGCATTCCTCAGACCATCTTCAAAATCATTCTCACAAAAAGTGTAAATATATTTACAATGCACCCATAGCATAGCTTAGGTAACTGAGATGGTGACATCCCTGTGGAGGAGCAGACAGTTTTTCTTTTGGCTTACTTAATGACTTACTGGACCTCCGGAGAAAGCTGCACAATTGTGTCTCAGTTTTCCTATCTCCTTCATGTTGTTTGCAATGTTTATCCCCCCTCCCTACCTTGCTGACATATTTGGAGGAATTCTTGATTAGCACAACCCTGTGCCATGGTTCAGATAACACACATGGAAAGAATGCTTAGTATGTTTTACTCATCTGTATACAAGTTAAGTTATAGGTATGATGAAACTTCATGCGTATGTGCTGAACAGCAATACAATGAGTATGATGTACATGTGTGGTTACCTTCTTCCATTGGTTGCATTAATTTTATGCAGTGCAGGAAAAAATTTTCCTGTCTATACTCATCTTTCCATTGCTTCTTAAATAAAAGTGTGTGGAAATCTCAGAATGCATCCTTTTAAAAAAAACCAAAAACCAAAAAACAAAAAGTAAAACACCATAAACTAAAAAAATGACCTATAAACATACCGAGAGGCCAGAGAACACACTAACAGGGCCTGGGCCTGATCGGCCAGCTATCAGCCTTACAGAAAAGCTGTGGGGGTTCCTGTTGGATATGGAGTTGAAGGTGGACTGGCAATGCACCCTTGCAATGGTGGAGGGTAACTGTATGCCAGGTTGTGTGAGCCAGAGAACACCCAGCAGGTCTAGGGATTTGGTTCTCTTTCTTCAGCACCTGAAACCACATCCAAAGCACTGTGGCCGGTTTGGACCCTGGCACAAGAGAAATACTGATTCATAGGAGAGGAATGTGGCAGAGGCGAAGAGTTGCAAGGCTGGATCCAACTCAAATACTGTCCTGTTTGCCTACCCTGGAGAAGAGACAGCAGAAGGGCAACCTAACCAAAGCCTTCAGCTACCAAAAGTGGCATCTTAGAGAAGACAGATCCAAACGCTTCACACAGATGCATGACAACAGGACAAGAGCCAACAGCCAAAAATTGCAACAGGGGAAATTCCGATTAGATACAAGGACAGAACGCTTCACAGCTAGACTGGTTCAGCACTGGGAAGGGTGCCCAGGGAGTTGGTAGCATCAGCATCCCTGGAGATTGTCAACATTTGACAGGACCTGATTTAGCTTTGAAGCCAGCCTTCCTTCCAGCAGGCAGTTGGGATGAGATGGTCTGCATAAATCTCTTTCAACTAAAATTATGTGATTCTATAACTTATGAGTAATAAGCATCTTTAATGTTCCCATTATTTGCTCTCTCTCTCTCTCTTCCACCCCCTCCTTTCCCTGAGGGGACATTGGCTAGCCAAGATGGACATAATTGCCTAAGAATATCCTTAAAAGTAGTACACCCTGTCCATGTAAGGTGTCAAGTATGAAACACTGGTGTTGGCAAACATCCAGATGCCAAAATATAAACTTCTAGAGCTCAGCTGGATTTTTTACTTGTCAGATCTATGTTATAATTGCTGTTTGTCCACATTCTTCTTAGCTGACATGCATTTGCAGTCTTGCGGTCCCACTGATTTAGCTGGTCATTTTGAATTTGTAAGGAATTGTATAATTAATTATCGTGATTTAAACCTTTCAAACACATTAATGTTACTTGCCAGTAAAGTTAAGAACAGAAAGCTGACATCTTCAGGGTCTATATTTATGCATTAGCTTGATGTGTCTGAATGAATCTAAGCGTCTTTTAGGGCCTGTCCACACTGGCAAATATATTTAAAAATGAACACGATTCAGAAATAAGTCACTGGAAAATTTGTATTTCAAAATCAGAGCACCTAAGTTTTAGAAGTTACTTAAACCCATCCTCAGAACTGTGTAAAAAATAAATTAAGATGTTATTCTTACTACAACACAAACATGTCAGCCTTCAGAAAATTAACCAAGTATATTTTATCTCAAATAACTATTTCTCAGTTACTACTGGGACAATTATTATCCAGACAGAGAAAAGTGCTGTGCAGCCATAATGCAATACAAAATTCAATTGAAAATGCCAAAGTTCAATTACAAATAAGATAATCATACTACTTCATTTTGGAACAATGCACAATTTTAAAGGTTAATGGCCTATTCAGTTGCTCTGAGGGCAGATGGAAGATGCGTCCTCCAATGGACTCCCAAGACTTTTCAGGCATTTCCAGCTCTCCCATTGTGGCCTAGGAAGACATGTGACTTTGTTGGCATCTTATGACTGCCAGATGAATGTCATTGCACTGTTAGCAAAGCACAAGATAGCCTCAGAAAAAGTAGAACTTAGACTTGCAATATTTATGTTGCTTTGAAGAAGTCCCAGTCTGATATTTAGTATTCAGGTTGCTGCTCAGAGGTAGGCAAACTTTTATGGCTGAGTTATTAACTCCTGAAAATAGAGTTTTATAATAGAAATGCTGACAGACGCTTCAGTACAGCAGTGCTATTGGGCACTGCTATAGTCATCAGTTTTAATGAGAGCTGTTAATATCACCTCAATCAAAATGGTTGCCCTGGGCTGACGTCTCGGGCTGTGCACAGGTGCTCTCAGCCAAAAATGTAATGAAGGTTATTACATTATCAATGAAGCACAGATGTACATCCAGCCTGAACTCAAGGCAGTGTTACTGCCAAGCACGCGCCTCTTTCAGCAGGTCCCAGGTCTGTTTATACCAACACGCTGTTCCAGCTCAGTGAACCCAAGCACAGCCTTCTGCTTCTCCATGGCATCGCCAGTGACAGAAGGAGCAGCTTTTAAGAATGCAAGAAGGATTTACCCCTGATGTTCAGGTAGATCACAAAAAAAAAAAAAAAAAAAAAAAAACAACAAAAAAACCCAACCCAAACAATCCCAGTTTGGTTTGCGATAGTCTTTCAACTTTGAATGAATGTTGGATCTGGACTGCTTCAGCATTTCAGAGCAGTTCCTCCCCTTTACCCAGCACAGCAACAATGCTGGCTTGAGGGAAAACACTCTCAGCTGTGTTTTCTCCTCTTGGCCTTGTCTGAAATCTGACATACTTTTCATTGAATTTGCTTACTTTCCAAGCCATACTTCAAACTTTGCTCATTAGTACTCATGTTCACTTGACTACGCAAATCACGCAAGCACATCACATTTATCTTTCTTTCTTCCTTTCTTCCTTTCTTCCTTTCTTCCTTTTTTTAAAGCATCTCTTGTTTTTGTAGTAAATATACAAATCTTACAGGCACACCCTGAGTAATGGGATATATACTGCCAGACACGGACTAGAATGGATTACATTTCTATCGAGGTAACACCTGGTCGTTCATAACCCAATTTGAAATGAGCCATAACCTCTGCTGAAGTCATCCTTCTTCCTCTGTCCTCTTAAGACCCCAGACTGAGGGAAGCAGCACTGTAGGAAGGCTGCCGTAAAAGAGAAATGGCATCTCATTAGAAAAAGGACTATGTTTGCTTTAGCAGAGGAGGACAACTGCTCACAGACCTCAGCTGGCACAGTAATGTTTCTTTGCTCCCCAGAAGCATATGTGATACCTGAAGGACTGACATGTAGGTAGAGCCAAAGCAAACAATACAAATTCTTTTGTTTCAAAGACTGAAGGGTGTGTGTGTGTGTACACATGCATATATATATGTGAGTGCATACATGTAGGAAGGAGACAGAGCTGACCAAGGAAGCCACTTTTGTTCAGGCATCTTAAATGTAATTCTTGATGGATTCTGCCTGGATGGTGATGACTGTACTGCCTTTCCCCTAGCCTTCCTCTTTGTCTTTGCCCACTCTGAATTTTACCAACCATGGCAAACAAAATGGCAAAATTGAGCTGTTTATGCTTTCACGATTGTCTCTCCATAACTTAAGGGACAGATAAAGATAAATCCCCTCTGTCAGTCTGCATCTGGGAGTCCCAATGTTGGTCCGACGTAGCTGATGGGTTGAATGATTTCCATGCTGAAATCCCTCGCACTGCATTGTGCAGGTGGTACTAGTGATTCCCTGGCATTAAAGCATGTGCTCTAAAACTGTGCTGTAGTTTGACTCCCTGCAACAAGAGGGCAAAATAGAGCCAAACATGGAGGAAACCAGTGCAGAGCATGTGCTGCAGTGTAGCAGCTAAAGGCAGAGACAGGTACCCTAGAAACAGAGGTAGTGGTTAAGAAGTGAGCACATCATTCAGCTCTGCTCCTGCAGGCGCGAGGTAAGTTCTCGCTCCCAAATAACACCCAAAATAACGTCTGGAACAAACGAACTCAGAGAGGCAGCAAGAGGAGAAATCAACGAGTTCAGTGGTTTAAGCTTTGACCTAGAACTACTTCAGGTTTTTTTTTTCCTTCAAAAATACCAGTCTTGTTCTTGCAAGGGATTAGATGATTGCAATAGCCAATTCTGTATTTAGGTAAGCAATACTAAAACTAGAAGGAAACAAGATGGGGAGCTGTTACTTCAGCCAAGCAGAAGCAATCCTGCCAAAGAGCACTGTTTTCAAACGAGAGAGATGAAGGCTAGGGCAGTTTTATTTTAAGCAAGAGCAAAGCTGCAGTCCCTCATTCCTCTTTAGTTGAATGCCTAAGCAGGAAATGTTAGATGAATGGAGATGCTCGTCCTTCATTTCCCAGCAGCCAGTATAGAGTAATCTAGTTTCAAATTATTCTGGCTGCCCTAGCATGCTCCTGTATTCTTGTTATCATCCAAGTGGAAAGAAGTCAATCTGTCCCAGTATGCACAGACCTCCCCTCTGACAGCAGGCAACCTATGTATGCAGGGCTACATGCCTTAAGCCTTGTCTGTGTGAGTGTGCACACAGATCTTGATCTAACCCTGAAAACAGTTCCCCACAAGACTTCAACATTCATGACCCATTTATACATTTCAAGAAAAACTTCAAAACAGACAGATCTCAAAACCAACTGAAAGTGACCCAATTATGTCCTAGAGGAAAATTGTTTTGAGAGCAATTGCTACAAAGGGAATGTTCAGCTATTGCAGTCAGAGTAACTTTCAGCCTGGGGCTGAAGCAAAAGCAGCAGCCTCTGGTGCTTCTCCACGTCAGCCCTTTCTGTTTGGTCTCTGGTCTTTCAACTGCCACAAACCCCATGCAGTGGCCCAGGTGGCTGCAAGGGGTGCTGCTGCTCACCCTGGTTCAGCAGGAAAGTCATCAAAACTCTCTGAAGCTCCTTTTCCCTGATCATTATATACATACAAAACTGGCAACACAAAGTCTTATGTACAACAAATGCAGACAAACACTTTAAAACAACAGCAGCAGCAGTTACAGCTCCCTCCCACCCAGTAGAGTAGACTAGTAGGAAATTAGACCAGGATTTCCTTAAAACAAATCAAATACCCTGATTGCTTGGTTTAGGAATGAGAGGTTTCCTGCTATGTTTTCTTCAGTAATAATAATGAGTGCTGTAAGATGATAACACACAGTAATGTCAAGGAAAGAAAACCTCCTGATGTGGCACAAGGAAATGTTTGTTAAGGAGAGGGGCAGAATCTGGGATAATTTTCCTATAACTTATACATTTTTATTTCATTCCACCTCTCTTATATGTCTTCCTCTAATAGTTTAAAAATAAAGGATGCAATCTGTATTCCAGACAGATTGCATGAACAATTTTCTCTTATCACCAACCGCCCATAGCTGTCCTTGGGTAGGTAACAAGGAGCTACAGGACAGGAAATGCTCGAACTCCTAATTGGAGGAAGCATTCATTTTACAAATACATTTCAGCATTTTAAACTCAATTCTCTTTTACACCAAGGCATTAAAATGAATCAGAATATTCATCACACAGCAGACTGGTTTCCGTGAGTATCCCACTGGCAACAGGAATGTTTTCTGTGCTATCCCCTCTGCTTCCTAAATGATGTGCTTTCACGGGGAGCTGAGGTGTGTCCCTGAGGGAGTTCATTCTGCATGGAGCCTGAAACACAGAACAGTGCTGGGGCTTCATCCTTTGCCCCCTCCCAGCTCCCTGGGATCTGCACATCGGTCTGTCCAACTTCAATGACAGAACGGTGCTCTGGCATTTTGCTGGGAACAGAAAGGGGTGTCCCCAGACAGAGGGAGAAGAACAAGGGTGTGGTTGCTCTAGAGCATGCCCCCAGGGCAGGAACAGCCAGGTTGGCATGAGTAGTGCCATACCACTTTGACAGTAGGAGGCGGCAAAAGAAGAGGCACAGAGAGGGCACAGAACGCAAAATTCATGGATTTTTCAGTTTTATGAAGGCCATGATAACACTGGCATCTCCTGCTTTCCATGCTGCCATGATGTCGGTGGATGACTCTCAAACCACTGCATGGCATTCCCAGTTGGATAGTTCATTATGGTTCATTAGGAGGCTGCTTCTCCTGCCCAAGACCTGAGAGCTGCCAAGAAATTACACCTTATTGTCAAACCTGAAGAAAAATCAATGACTTTTAGCTGTTTAGACTAAAACTGGTAACTTTCATGTTACTGCAAAGCTTCCTGGAACAAACAGCTATAGATAGCTATAGCAGTAGTGGTTGAAAAATAGCTTTTCCCTGAGAACCGTGGTCCAGGAAGGAATTAGAGTAATGCCGCCAAACCTATTTGATTAGGTACAAGTTGATATTATCTTTGTTTAGTTTCTTCGGTATAGATAAAAGAATTCATCTCTGACAAGATATCTTTGTTTTTTTTCAGAATTGTGTAAGAACTACTTGTAAGATTTAAACTAATTGTTTCTCCTTTCTTTTATTTTGTGCTATTGAAAAAAAAGAGCAAGACAGAGCAATAGATTGACATCAGTGTAAATTCAAGAAATACAGCTATTGTGAAATTAAGCCACCCAAAGAGGGAGCACGTGCATATCCACACATAAACCATGTACTTAAGGTACTGACATGTTGCTTAATATTTCCTTGCCAATTGCTGGGATCTTCCAATTATATTTTCCCTTTAGAGTACATACATTTCTCCTACCCCACTATTGCCTGAAAATCCTATCTAGTCCAAAAACTAACAACCATTTCAACCAAGTTATGTCAAGAAACATAAGGCCTGAAGAGATTTATAGAAGAGCTGTTTAAACTAGCTGGCAGCAGTTTCAGCTGCTGCGAGTTACAACTGTACTACTTCCATGAAAAAAAATTCCCGTTCAAGTATGAATTAGCTATCCAAAGAAATCTGTAATTCTTTGTCATGTTTTAGGAATTTCTGCCAAGAATCCCATACCTTTTCTTACAAAACTTTTCTAGTGCTTTTGACAGTGCCACTCTTCCTTCTATCACTCTGGCCCACATTCAGGGTTTGTTTGATTCTTTCCCCTTAGCCACACTCAAACCATCTCCAAATCATAACACTTATCTCTTCAGCACTTCAAAATTCGGCCTTTCATCTCCATTCTTAGAGTGTAGTCTTTTGCTCCCTCTCTCACTTGTATCCCATCTTGATTACTGCAGCCTCCGCTCCTCCTCTTGGCATCCAATAAGCACAAAGGCATACAAATCAAAGTGCTGCCAAATAAACACGTTCCTTGCCTGGAAGTTTGATCACCTCTTTTCCTCCCTCTCCCCCCATTCCTTTCTTAACTTCACCATTGGCTTCCCTCCAAAATCATAACAGATGTCAGCACCTTCCAAGCTCAATATAATTCTGGGGCTTTTTAATTTATCTTCTTGTTAAGCTTTATCTCAACTTCTAACCTCTCCTTTTCTCCAGTTCTCCCCAGCCCTCCAGCCTTCCAGGTCTTCGGTTTCCTTGTCTTTTGCTCCACATGATCCCTTCTCCCCAAATTTCTCCAAAAGCCTTGGTTTACCTGAACTTGGATGCGTGCTGTTTATTAAAATATATTGATTTTAAGGTGAACAGAGTAATATATATTTTCTCTTACCAGCTGTCCAAGCTGCCATCCTCGAGTACTTAGGCAGTGCCAAGCATGCAGCTGGCACTCCTGCAAATACTGAACAGCAACGACCCAGGCACAACATGAAAACTGATTAAATAATATGGCAGGAGATACAACAGAAGTATCCTTAAAATACTGTCAAATATGTGAAATAAACAAGTTGGAAGAAATGAACAGAAGAAAAACTACTTCATATGCATTTAGTTAAAAGAACTTTGGCTTCTCTTTTTATGAGGAGTTGCTGTTTCTTTTTCTAGGAAGTATGAATGTTATCTCTACCTCCTCCTCTTGATCTATCAAAATTCCTGCATATAGCACAGCAATCAATTTTTTTTCCATGTCTTAACCACCGTGCTTTCAAGAACCTGTTCCCCTTTATACTCCAGGAAAATGTGTGCCGAAGTCACTGTAATAAAGGGGTTATTCTTAATTGACAGCACTGCAAGTGTTAACACAAACTGAACCACAGTCCTATAGGATTGGGAGAATATGTTTCTGATGCAGAATACCTACTCAATGCTTCACGTAACAATTAACATTAATCTGCTACAGGCCCAACACAGAAATTACCTGCTTACATAAATACATGCATGGACATGTGCTTGTGTATGGACATTCAGACCTTAGATTCTCTGCCAGACTCCTACAAGGGTGCTGCTTCTCTCTGTGAGCAATCGCTAGGAGTTGGCCCCATAGCAGTCTCATTTTTGATTGTTCCTTCCAAATGCATTCTAGTAAGAACCTTGGACATTGTAGAGGAGAAAGTCAACCCACTTATTGTTACTTAGGGTCTCTAAGGGACAAACAAATCTGATTTGCTAAATGTTCTATTGTCCAAATAGCAAATACTTTTAAAAATCCTACTAAATAGTTACCTTTAGAAGAATAAGCTTGTGGTACGTCAGAGTTGAAAATCTGGGCCTGTGTGCTAATATCACATCCCTTCCATCTCTTTCTCATCAGAGCTTATCAAATACTGTTAAGCTATATGATTTAATACCAAAGAGCTGCCCACTTTAGCAACACTGAGAACCCACAAGTTGCCATGTTTCACTCAAGCCGATAGAAAGTTCTAGGCTAATTCTTCAGCCCCAGCTGTGGCAAGAGATGAGTTAGATGCTGTTTGCATTGCCAAAGGAGTGAAATTGCATCAATCCCCCAGATCTAAAACCTCAGGAGTTTTCCATATTTCCTCTCTTAAGCATGAGGCAGCTCTTTCTCCTGGGAAGGCTCCTGGAAGACATCTGAGATGAATGCAGGAGGCTGGAATGCAGGAGGCTGGAATGCAGGGTGGACGAAGGAGAGCCAGGACAAGCCTTCCACACTCAGGCAATAGCCCCAGCTCTTCATTCAACAGCTTTCCCAGCCTGGCTAGCTGCTCAGCTTCAGCCCTTCCATACCCCCACACAAAGGGGGAGCATGGTGAGTCCTCCATTCTAGGGGAAGAGCTGTTCAAAGTGCAGCTTCCTCTGGAGGCCAATGGGCAAGCACTGAGGGTGGAAGGAGGCCAGCCTTGGCAGGAGCACCGCTCTGACACATCCTCACATGGTCACTGATGCAAAGCAGCCACCCAAGGCTTCAATTAGAAAATAAATAGAGGGGATTTTTCAATGAATTCAAGATACTCAATCAGGAGTTTCGGGATTAGAGTTTATATGCAAGGACAGGTATCCCTGTGCACACATGAAATGCTGTTTAAAATTTAAAAATCTCTACCGTATATTCTCAAGAGCTTTTAGAGTTGGGATTATTTTAAAATATATCTAGAATGACTTAGAAAGACAAAAGACAAGTGAATTGGTATTAAAATAGAATGTTCTATGCTAACAAAATGCCCTCTGCTCTGAGCAGATGCTACTGGCAAAGGGGGCCATAAAGGGGGAGCGTGTGCTTTACGGCAGTAGTGTGTACCTGCAGGTCACTTAGTTTCAGGGGGGAAAAAAAAAAAAGAAAACCTGTCAAATTATATGGCTACATGACTAGAAAATACAGTATTTAAACAACAGGATCAACTCCTCATGAATTTGCATCCTAAATTGTGACCTGAACATTTGCTGCTCCATAGGCAGTTCCATAGGCAAAGACCTTGTTCTGCTCCACAGCAGCTCCTGCGGCAGGCAGCTGCTCTCCTATTTCCACACGCCTGCCGCTAGAGGGGAACGCTGCAAACAGCGAGACGGATGGTTCAAGCAGATTGTGCTGTGACTTTTAATAAAAAAACACTGCACCTTATTTTTTTTTTTTTCCTTCCCCCCCTCCAACACATGTGGGAAAAAACGAATCTCTCCTACATTTTTGTTCCTTTAAATGTTTATTTGTTGGTTTGACCTCCCCCCTTCATTTTGTTCTATTTATTTATTTTTAGCATCACATTGTAGTAGCGATAGGTTTTTATTTATGTTGCACACTGATAGTCCAGAGTGGTCCAAAGAACAAGACTCTTCCCCTATTGCCCTACTGCACTGAGGAGAAAGGCCTTCATCAGAGGAATCTGATGCCAGGTACTGCCAAACTCATACCATAGAATTGAATGCTTAGAGATGATTTAGATTTGTAGCTCTTTGCAATTAAAGCTAATTTTCACATTTTTTCCCCTGCAAAGCAACGCCTTCTTCCACATCTGAACTGATGGACTGTGCTGGCAGACGAGTGAGTGGAAGATCCAAAGAGCCCACTGGAGGCATGGAGGTGGGAATGTGTGCTCAAAAATGACTTCATAAGAAATTATCTCATTGTCTCGTATAACACATGTAAGAAATTCCTCCTGCAGCTTTAATGATGGAGTGGGAAGCTAAAACCCATAGGAGTTCCTCCCTCTATTTACCAGAGAGGCAAGATATGGGCTTCAGTGATGAAGTGTTCCATTAATATCAGTGCTAGAGGAAATAAAGTGACTTAATTGTAAACTAACGACCTCATCCTAATAACCAAATTCTAAACGGAAAAGGCACGAAAAACTCAAAAAACCTACTTTCAGCCATGCTGCCAACTCATAAGTTAAGCAAATGACATTGGGATATAATTATACTAATTAGTAATGATGCCATGAAAACACTATTTATGGATATGTATTCACCCCATTTCTAACCCTAGAGCCTAAATCTGGAATAGTAACTCAACCAGAGCACACTCTGAAAATTCAGCACTATTGCTTATGCTGTTGTGGATCTAATTTAATCAATACCATATTTTCGTTAAATGCAAGGTCTGTTAAGATGTTTGCAGGCCCCACAAATGAACTCTGTTGGTTTTGCCTCATTACACTATTGCTCTGGGCTTAACTACGCATCATTAACAGAAACAATACACAAGTTGAGTACCAAGCTCCATATATCACCTTAAAACGATAAAGTCACACATGTTTACAGTCAGAAGTGATTGGACTGATAAAAGGTGGCATCTGGGGCAGCTGTCAGGTGCCCATTGGCTCAGCCACAACAAAAAGGATATCTGAATTCCTGTTGACCTTTGTAGTATCAAAAAGGGAAGATCCACTTCCCATTTCCCAGACGCCATACTGCATGGTTTGAATTTGTTTCTTCTACCATCGGAGAACTGTCAGAGTGCTGTTTCCTACCCTCAATTTGCCCCATAGCTTTTAATATTCCAGTTGCTGCAACATTCTGGTGCTGTGGGTTTCAAGTGGTCAACACCAGTATTTATAACACAACGTCCTGAAGAGGTCAGCAAGCTCCATACATTGAACTACTAGAAGTACAAGTAAACTATTTTCTTCTCTTAGTTCTAGTTAAGCCCAAGATGCATATTATTCTCCTGAAGTGTGCACCAGCACTGTTTGAGGGCTGCCTCCTTATTTTTTTTTTAGCTTTTAGATATAAATGTGCACATGGATTTGCCATACCTACAACTACTCTGTTAGCCTGCATGCTGCTCAATGACAGAGGACCGTGTATATGACACACTTGGGCCTATCCGGTTTACATCTGAAATAATTACGTGCAGAAGAGCTGCCAACAAAAATTGTTGCAAAGTTAAGAGACTTTATTAAAACTTGCATTGCCTTGCCAGTATCCATTCACTCGGTTACAAACCTCTACGAACTTCATTGACTTCACCAGATTTGTTTTTTGTCTGTGTTTTTTGCTACCACTGGTTGCCAAGGTCTGTGCCATTTAATTGTTTACTGGAAACAATCGCAGAGGTGGAGAGAGAGTGCAGAAAACAGCAAAAAGTGCTTCCTGGTCTAAGTTGTTTTCTTGGTGCTTCTGCCGTCTGTTTCCATGTAGACTTCTGCACTGATTGTAATTGCTAGAAAATTGCATGTTTTTGCTTGTCCCTTTGGACAAATGGGCTGAAATTAGTGGTTGCACATATCTGCAGCTGACTCATTACAACGTGAAGCAGCCGAATGCGGGACTCGGGGTTTTTTTGGATCTGTTATTTTAGGATGGAAATTGCTGAGTTGGCAGGCAATCTGACCTTATAAATCAAACAGCAGCTGCATATTTTTAAAATGACATGGTGCATAATCAATTTAATATGTGATGTTTGAGGGAAAGTAGCTTTTTGGGGGAAGCATTGCTAATAAAAATTCAACCTATGGTACCCCTTAGGTCACTAAGGACAAAGCCATGGGCTAGTATTTATGACAGCAGACAGCCTGCCTTTCTTTGGATTGCTTCTGGATGAACAAACAGCACCTAACGGGATTCATATGAACTGCAGGAAGAGACCACTGGCATCTTATTATTGCTTTCATCAGCACTTGAAGAACATGAGTATTATTAGAAATGCAAAAGCACCATGGGTAGTTCCCCTGTAACTCTGAAGATCCTTCTTCCACCTGGCAACAGAAAGTCAGGACTGCCTCTACAGCATCATCCCCTAAGTCTCCTGGTTTCAAGGTGGCTTTTTGGCTAACGCCGTATGGGAAAGCTGAAGGCCTAGGGGAACATGCATTGTTCCCTTCTTACTGCAGTGGGATGTTATGAGTTGCAATTTCTCTTTCTGGAGGCATCCTGAGGAGGACTTGAGGTGACCCCAGTTCAAGGAGTTGAGGTGTTCTATCATATCTTAGGCAGTAATGGTCATCAAGTTGAGGGACAAGTTCACGACATTTTATGCCTGGAGAAAAGCTCAAGCCTCACTTTCACACTACGATAAAATTGGCATAAATCTTAGGGTGGTTCCTTCAGAAGTCTGGAGAAGAGGATGGTCAGAACCTGTGGACTGCAAGATTATGCACTTTTGTGGATTTTGGATAGGAATTTTCTCACAGAAAGGTATAAAGATTAGGTACTGCCTCACGGGATTACAGCTGTTTGATCTCCCTTGTCCAGAATGGCTAATATTTGGTAGGTCCCATGAAGCTCTGATATCTGTCTCTGTATTCAAAAGCTGATAAATAGAGCTGCTAATTTTAGGAATAGGAAAGCAAAAATCTGCTTATATATAAGTGGAAGAGAAAATAGATGATTTCTATTTAGTTATTCCATAGGTCTTGAAAAATATAACTGGAAAAATATGCATAAAAGACTATTTCTCAAGTATGACTGAAATTGGCAAGGTGGTCACAGAATATGTCTAATAAAAATAATAGAGAGTTGACACATGGTAAATATATTTGTTCCACAAATGGTTTTTCAAAACAAAATGGACTGATCAATTTAAAAAAACGGGGGACTAGCCCTTTTGTTTTCTGTTAATCCTGCATAATGAAAAACATCGGGGAAGAGATGACACAACATAAAAGAGACCAACATGGTGACCCACTTGGGTTTTGAATTCAGAGGCATCAAATTTGAGCAGAAGACATATCAACCATTCCTTGAATTCAATTATTGGAGCACAGAACCATGACAAAAATCCTGAAGTTGTCAATGTATTTGGCTGAAATGTTGCAAAAGTTTAGGGGAGGCAAAGAGGGAAGACAAATCAAAGAGGCTCAGATTCCTGCAAGGAAGAGGATAAATGTGCCTAAAGGGGACAAAAATAAAATTGTTAGGTTTTGAATTTTAGAATATTTTCTGAAGTACTTTACTTATTTCTAACACTGATTTAACAGTAACAGACAAACATTAAAATATATGGAAGTAGTTATTGGGGGTCTTCTTGAAAAGCATAAGATACTTGGAAAAACAACTACTCATTTAGCTTGAATAGCTTCTTTCAAAGTAACACCTGCTGTAAAAAAAAAAAAATCCTCCCTTCCATTATGTCTTTTAAGTAAATGATAATCATCCTGAGAATCAACTGTTTGCTTTCATTCCCTAGAGGTCCTCATAAAAAAGCAAAAATGTGTTTTAAAGAGGAAAAAAGCTTTATTTCTAAAATATAATTCCCACTTTGGCATTCATCTTCAGTACAAGTAATGGACATAAAACAAATTAAATGTTTATAAAATAAGTGCTTGTGCACCATTTCTACTTTTTGCATTAATAACACTTTTTTTTTTCTGTCAGCCAGAGGCAAAATGATTTTAATATAAGGGTCTTCTCTCATACTGTAAAAGTAAGAGGAAGATTTAAGCAAAGATTTTTCAAATGCTGTGGGAATTGAGCTCTGATTGATTCAATAAAAATGTATAGTTACTAGCCTTTAGAGTGGTTTTAAGATGTATCTCCTGAACAGGATTTGGTTATTGACATACCACTGATATCCAGGAAAACAATTGTCACCATGCACAAATTCTAAGTTTATATGAGAGCTGCTCAGTTCCCTAATTCTTCTTTTGGCACTCAAAGGTATTGGCTTTAAAATCATATTGTCCTGGTATGGCAGTTATTTTGCAATGCCTATTACTACTGAGAATACGTACTTTGAAAAAATTGAGCTGTAAAACAAACTTCAAGAACCCAAAGAATATACATGTTTCTTGGAACTGTTTTGATCATGGCTATTTTGAACCAAAACTTCAGAAAGACAGAGTAAGCAGTACCAGCTGATCAACATTTGCTGACTCTAAGAAGTGCAGTGGAAATTACTATGCATTTGTCACAAACCCGACAATCCAGTTCTAAGACTGTAATTAAACCTGTTGTTTAAATTGCATTTGCCCAGTGCAGTGCATCAGCTCAGTTTCTGCCCACTCTACAGGACTAGACATGTATGCGTGTATGCAAGAAAGCAGTCGGCTCTTGCTCACCTAGGTGGAGAACATTTTTCTCTGAGTTCAAAGAAGAAAGTCAGGCAAATCATACTTGTTGTACCTGCTTTCAGATGAGATCCCCCCCGCAAAGTATTGCACTGATGATAGATGGAGAGCTTGTATTTGCTGCAGCAGTAACTCCACATCCACTGATTTTTCATAAGCTCTCAATAGAGTTCTCAGGATTTCTGGATTCAGTAGTACCAGTTTTACAGCAACTAAATGCATAAATCCAAAACACGTATATAGCCATAGGCAACTATTACAGAGGGAAAAAAATGCAGCTATCATGTTGCATGAATACCTCTAGTGTGTCCCCTTAATTTTCATACTTCTGTCTCTACAATTGCTTTACTTTCTAGGCTCAAATCATCTATATTTCTAGTTCTTAGAAGATGAATTTTCCAGAGTTCAAATATTTTGGAGAACTGTGAAAACCTAAACATTTTCCTAATTTCTATCCTTTCTTGAAAATACTTTTTATTCCCAAATATCTAGCAAGAGAAGAAAAAATTGGCATTGAAATATTGTTTAAGCAGGCAGGCTTTGGTTTTGTAACAAAAAAAGATTTTGTCTTGACTAAGCCTCAGATTTCAAACACACTCAGTGGTGTAGCTTGCAGGCCAACCACAAAATGTTGTGGTTGTAGCGAAGCTGCAGCAGTGCGCATGTGACGTTCCTTCCTTTGAGCAGCCCTGAGTAATGCAGCTCAAGGTGCTCTGAGAAAGCAGCCCCTGCTGTGGGCTCAGCGAGGTCTGGACCCTCCACACTAATGACTACAAATTTTCCAGTCCTTTTCCTCGAAAAATGGGTTTTAAAACTTCTGAAAGGAATGTATCCATGCAATTTAAAAGGTGCATTTGGCCGAGATGAGGCTCTGTCTGATTGCAGTCATGCCTTCAAGGGGAAGGAGACGGAGAGAGAGAAGGGAAAGAAAAAGCTTTCAGGGTCCCTCCTCTTTCTTCTTCAAGAGCAGCAGATCATGGCTGGCAGTACGAGGAAGGCATTTCCTGAGTTCAGCCTATAAACTAAGAGAGTGAAAAATCCACATAAACTCAAAAGTGTAACCAGCTGGATGTGTTCCCCAGTTTCTTAGACCTTGAAGGAAATGGTGTGATGTAGTTCTCCTTCCTTTTTTTTCCCCATCACTATTGGATGGACAAGGAAAAAAATCTGGAGAGGCGGAGAGTAAAGTAAGGGATGGGAGAGGAAAACTGAAGTTGTTCTTGCATGCACCAAAGAACACATGCAATCTCTGTAAACCAGAAATTATACTGCCATGGCAAGCATCCCAGCATCAGCCAAGGGACTTACAGTATTAGAGGAAAAACATAAAAATCTGACCACAACTGATGTGTGGAAATCCATCAAGGTTAACTATTTCCTATTCTCAGAGAGCTGTTCTCTTCTTTGTGTTTTTCTGTTTGGTGAAATAACACAGGTCAAATCTTTACACTGACTATAACAGAATGAGGATATGTATCTTTTGGTGGAGGATTATAAACTAGTACTTTTCTGATATATGTTACAATACAGCAATCTGAGTCAGTATTTTTGCTCTAAGAACAAAACAAAGTGACTAAATCTAAAAGGTTACAAATTAAACACCAACAAAGCTATTAAGAAATTTATAAGCACAGGCATGGGGAAAAATAAAAAACATTTTCAGCTAAGCTTTGAAATTAGCTGGTGAACAGATATTTCAGAAAGATAATGGAGGGCTCCTCTTAGGCAGCAGACATTTTAGGCAGCCTTTGGTAGGACCAAAGTTCCTCTGATGCTAGATGAGAGAGGTGAGATCAGACAAAGACTGTGCTAAAGTAAGGCAACACTGAAAAGGAGGGCCTTGCAAGAGACAGAAATCTTTTGAGGCAGTTGCCACACATCTGCCCTGTTCATGTAGAGCCACCTGCTTCCTGCTACTGCCGCCTACCACTGCCAGCAGAGGGGTGGATGGAAAGTCTTCTCCTGGAAGAGCCCTATAAGCACTCTGTTTCCATCACCTTCACTCTGACAGCTTTCTTTGCTCCCATGCTTCACAGGAATCACATTTAAAAGATCCATATTTGTCTGTGGCATGTGACAAAAACTTTCCAATAATCCAAAGCAATCTGGCATCTATCTCTCGGGAACACAGGTGGATCCAGGAGATCCACACATGGGCTTCCTGACCCTCCCTGCACAGCTCCACTCACCTCAGCTGCTGCTTGGGCCATACACACCTGCTTGACATTCTTGAGTGCTGCGGCCAAGATCTCAGATTTAAATAAAGCTTTTTGAATGTTTGAGAGCTAAGAAAAACTGCCAGAAAGCTGATAACAATGACCAATAAAAAAAAAAAATCACCCATGAATTGATGACAATTTCTTTTTCACTTTTCAATTTATCATTACATTGCAAAAAATGAACTGTATCACTAATAGAAGCCAGGAAGGAACAACTTGAGCCAACTTGAACCTATTCAGCCATTTGCAGGCGCTGGTTTTTATATTTAGTCTAGAGAAAAAATTCCCCCTTTTTAGCATATTAATCTTGCTGAATGGTATTCATCTTTTTCCACATCATTTTATGGTATGCTATTCCTATATCAATCATTCAATTATAACAGTGAGATTACTGAAATTCATTCTAGGCACTTAGCGTGAGCTTTTCCCTCTTCCCTTCAGATGGTAGAATTCAGAACACTTTGGGCCACATGCTGCATGTGGTTGCTCAACCTATATCATACTGAAGCCCAGACATGGGATGGAACAGATGTTCACCTCGTCCTCAGCCCAAGGGATAGAGTCTCTAGGCGTAATCTAGAGGAAGGGACTACTAAAATGGATTTTACCTGCAATTTCTTGAATTTGAAGGGACTACATTCAAGAGTAGAGTAAGATCAATTTAAAAAATTCCAGTAAACACATCCTATCTTTATAAAATTTTCAAACTTTCCAATACCAAAGCTGATGGCAAAAATGTGTATTTTTAATTTTTTTTGTTTTTGATTTGGAATATAAGTAATTTTAGACCAAAAATCATAGCAAAACAATGTGCAAAGAGGGAAAGGGACAGAAAACAAAAAGAGATGCTGTGATTCATTGTTTAATTACCCTTATTTCTGTGAATTTATGAAGATTCCAGGATTCAGGCTTTTCGTGCTACTTTGAGAATTGAAAATACATGGAAATGCTACAAGTTCTCACTGCATAAGAAGATTACTTCTCTTCCACAACCAGTCAGAAAAAAACCTTTTGAGGTTTAGAAAGCTCTGGTGGTCTGTCTATGTTGCAGCAACCCATTAAAGCAAATCTTGCCTTATTTTGGCACATTGATTGGAAGATCAGTCCTGATTTTCCCAATTTATTCAATACTTTTCTCTCAGTGTCTTTTGGAAGGAGTCCTCAGGGACCATACTTTGGGCTTCTCCTTCCATTTCCCAAGGGAACCCTCACCCTTGGCTTTGCTTCGCTCCTTCGCTTTGGCAAAAGTGTTAGGTAAGCATGCTGTCACCTCTTTAAATAACGATGCCAGACACACCTAAGGGTGGCCAGGTGTGACATGTTCAATGTGGCTGAGGTGTTAAAAAGAGCGGGGCAAGATTTAATAAATGTTGTTACTTCACTCACTAAGCCTACAGCGAGGAGCGACCAGTACATGCAACCAGCGATCCGTCACCTTGGCTTTGACTTTATAGGAGAATAATTTGGGGAGGAATATTAAACGAAGCCCAAAGACAGAGCATGTCTAAGAAAGCAGAGATGCTGTTTTGATTTGCATATAAGGAGGACAGCATGACATCTTGTTCTCTGCATGAGTTTCAAATGTAGTACTTCACTGCAGGGGGACAGGTGCTCACATGGAATTTTACCTCCACATCCCTGAAAATACAGCACGTAGGTCTGGAAGTGGATAAGAACACAGTTCATTCTTTTTTTTTGCTTTGTGTGGCATTGATGAAAGGCATCACAGAGTTTCTCCTGATGAGGTAAAAATTTACATGAGGTGGGGGGTACCTTCCCTGGGATAGTAAAGAAATTCAGCACCTCTGAGGGATTACAGCTCTGCTTTGTAAAGGGACTGCTGCTAAATAGCTTAAATTAAAAAACAAAAAAACCAAAAAACCCATAAATTGTAATGTGTCATCTTGCAGAGAAATCTCTGCTGCAGCCAGGAGAAACTAAATGACTTATTGCAGTACCTTCTTGCATGTCAACGTCTAACTTTTTAATCACAGCCACCCTGTGTTACATAGAAATTAAGAACAGTGTAATTTTCCAATAATTACCAGAAATATACACGTTTTCCAACAGGGTGACATTATGTAATGAATTTTCTTGTCAGGAAGAAAAAAAGACAAAACATATCATACTTGTCTGAGAAGGCAAAGCGATAGATTTGTCATGAGGGTAATCATCTATTAAAAAAATCCACTATTATCAACTTCCTGAATTTCTGAAAAGGGATTCATTTGCTGTCTGAGCTAATAATGAGCGTTTTTCTTCTATTCATCATCTTCAGTTACTTTCTCTCTTGAGATTCATTTATCACTAACTACTGAACCCAAGAAATAAAAAATAGGCAACATCCCCTTTTGAAATAATGGCTTAGAAGACTATTAAATCAAGAGGCAAAAATGGATTTCTAAGATGTATGTTAGACATTCTAGTAACAGCCGTAGGTTTTTCACAGGGGATCAGCACCACCAGTTTAGTGTAGGTATTGCTGAAGGTAAGTTCATTCTGTGACAGTGAGAAGCGGTGAACAGTAAATTGTTTTTTCAGATAAAACTGACAATAGAAGGAATGAAATCGCAGAAATAATGAGATCAGTGGCACTTTGAAGTGTGATTCCTGTTGCAGGAATCAGTCCAGGCTGATAGTTCAAACACATCTAAAACCGAAAATAGTCTGCTATACGGCAGATCGTGCCAACACCTCAAATCTTGCAAACCTTGCAGCCTGTGCAGAGGTTCAGACCTGCCAGAGCCTCTGCTTGGGGCACTGACTGACTGCTCTGTGCTCCTGGGACACAAAGTGACAGCCACGCTTCGGGGAACGTCCCCAGTTGCCTTCTTACAGTACAGTGGGGCCTGAGGCTCCCCTGAGGAGCGTGGAACTCCGGTGTTGCTCAGCTTTCTCTGCTGCTGGCACCCCTGATCTTCCCTTCGGCAGAACTAAGAAACAGGGCGCTTCTGGAGGGGAAAGGAGGAAGACACAGGATTTGCACTTGAAAAAGCTCTTCTCTTGTAAGATTCTGCTCTTGCACTGTCTTCATATTCCTTTGCTGTATTTTCCAGCAAAATTAGCTTTCATACTATCAGTCTGTGAAAACAGAGGAAAGAAGATCCCTAACAGATAGGTGACAGAAGAAGCAGGACCTTCCTCGTTACTTTTCAGTAGGACAGAAAGAATTCCCTCTTACCTCATCTCTTGCTCAATCTTTTCTGGTATGCCAGATAGCAACCTATATGCACAGTCAGTGTTGGAGCTGCTCGCTAACAAACTTGCTTTGATAAGGTCATTGCATAAGCACATTCATGTCACTGACTTGGATCCTTGCAAGGGTCTTTGGGGAAACCACCAAGCTTAACATCTTGTGACTGCAGGACACTAGGATTCACATGAAGGTACAGGTTTCTGACACTCTTTCCATATCTTTGGTTCTTTCTCACTGGGATGCTGTCCAAACACAGCTTCTTGCTCTAACTTGCTAAGCTAAAGCAAATGTATAGGATTTAAGAGATTACTACCTTAGATTCTAGCTTGTTGGTCTCAAGCCAAAATGCAGGCACCTATGGTCCCAAAGTGGAGCGATTTTAGCACGTAAGGCAGCCTCTGTGCACGAGAGACTTAATTTCCCCAGCTCACACAGCTGATAACAAAGCACAGACCCTCTGTGATTTATTTCCAAAGCCAGGGGGCAACAGAAAGGAATGGGCGTATATTTATTCTTCACATTTGGCCTGTTATGCCATATGCTTTTTGTTTTTATGAAGTCAACACCACAGAACAGTTCTTACGGATGTTCCTTCTGCCGTGCCAATACAGCGGCTTTCCCTTATGTATGAAGCTCACAGCTTCCCTGCTCAGGAAGCAGTAACATCCTTCAATAGCAAATTCTCATCTCATTGTGGTGTGAGCTGAGAGCAGAACTGGAGGAGGAGTGGAGGCTTCAACATCTGGTATTAATGGCAGCAAATCATGTCACAGGTCAGCAAAGCAATTTTATTCACAAGGAGATTTCTTGACACTGATTGCTGTAACACAGAGTTGCCAACAAGCCCAGCTATCCCTAGACAGCAGCCTAACAGTAAATAATCCCAGCTGTTTCTAGAACTTTGCATAGTGGGTATCGAAATGGATTCTCTGCTTGACATAGCAGACAGCTAGAAAGAACAAAGCATGAAATCAAATTCCATCAATCCCATAAATTTGTTTATGCAATCCATTGTTACTGCTCATAGAATAGCTTTGGCAGGCAAAGGCCAGGAGAAAACATAGGCTTAGTTTATACAGACCAATTTTTCCCAGTTGCCATTGTTGTTGTCAGTTTTTTATATTGATTTCTCTTCATGTAGCTCCAAGTTTAACCCGGGCAGAGCTGCATTGATCCAAGAAAGCCGAAGCAATTTGTCTCTTCTAGCGAAGCAGAAATGGGGCAGGAGACAGTACCTATCGCCATTTTTCTGTTAGGAATTTGTTAGAAGCTCTTTCCCTTAGCCCTGATACAGATTAAGGCCGCACTTATGGCTTTCCATACCAATATTTCTGGTAATTCCATTTATCTCTGGCAAGTGAGATGAAATTCACACTGAGGAGCATGTTCCCCAGTAACTCCCTTGTTTGCATTGGAAGGAGCTGACTCAGCACATGAATTATGGAATCACAGCTACCCGGTGCCATATCACAGCCTGTAGATTGTAAAGGAGATTTTTCATTAACTATAAGTAGGACTGCTTGGGCTCTGCAATAAAGAGATTTGACCTGCATCTACCTGGAGCCTCACTTCATTTATTCACTGAGCTGGCTGGCACATGTGATATGCCCTACAGCCCACTCGTAGGGGTCACAAGAGTTCATTTCCGTCGGATAGTAGTGGGGTTCCTTCCTCAAAACCCCTCCGATCACTGCACAGTCATGGAAGAGGAACTGTAAGGGCCAGTGCAATCGTGGCAACAGAGC
Organism: Penelope pileata; assembly: GCA_013396635.1. NCBI lineage: Eukaryota > Metazoa > Chordata > Aves > Galliformes > Cracidae > Penelope > Penelope pileata. Next base: position 705,672 of record WBMW01005007.1, read on the forward strand.
ATCCATCACATGTGAGGAAATGAGCAGCAGCTGCTCACCTTATACTGATGGAGTGAACTGTAGTCTGAGATGGAAAGCTGCTCGCACCAGGCAGAGGGAAGAAAACTGTTTAAGTGAAAAACATCTCTGTGTAAGATGACCACAAAGGCATCCAAATTAAAGGGTTGCTTGTAACCATCGAAGCAGTGAGGCTTGGGGCTGCCAGTGCAACTACCACCACAAGGTTCCTTTCAGTCCTTTTGTTTCTATAGTATCTGTAGCCCTGACATGATTTTTCCCCAGTGATGCAGGAGTACTTACAGATACATTTTAGAAAACAAAATGTAGATTATAGAAATCATTATATGCTGTCAAGCAATTTAAACTAGCTTAATTTTAGGGCATTTCAATGTGAAGGCTCCACTGCACACTAATCACTGCCAGACAGTGTGATCACTTGTATTTGCAGCCCCCTTCCAAGGCACCCCTAAGGTAGGATGAAATCCAGTGGGTTTTATTTACCAGCAAAGATTTGTGAGAGATAAAGTGTCCACTGCAGGAAACCTGCAATTCTGTTTTGCTAACGAGCACTGTTAGATTATTGTGTGACAGCAAGAATATGCCCAGGGAATGTCCCCCCTGAACATTTCATCCTCCCTGGAACACACTTTTGTGAGATAAATCATAATGAATACAATGTACCAATTTTCTAACCCATTGGGAAAGGGCAGGTACAGTAACAACTTGGTGCAGATAGAAGGGAACTATGGCTCCAGAGACCTGCTGACAGGCATGGAAATGGCAGAGGTTTAAATGTCATTTTCAATCAGAGCCCTATAGCTAAAGGCCACATATGCAGACCAACTGTATAATATCTTGAAATTGTTCTCTCGCTGTTGACAGGGATGACTGACAATGGTAAGTCACCTATTACAAGGCCTGATACAAAAACTCAGGAATTCATCAAAATGCTCAGCAGACAATCACAAAAACAGAGGCTCCAACAGGCAACTGACAGGAGCCTGAAATGGCTGATGGTAGCTGAGAAATGCAAAAGGTACATGCATCTTTGTGCTGCGGAATTCTAGGATAAGCATGCCATAAATAGAGGTCACGGGTCAAAAACATGACCCATATTTTAAAGGTCTAAAGACTACCTGGTTTATTCATCCAACTAGAAACCTCTCATTTACTGATTATAAAAGTCAGCTTATTTTTTTAAGAGGATTAGAAGTATGATTCACATTTTCATTTTGCTGAGCACCCCATAAAAATGTCCTTCTCTCCCATTTGGATTGTGGTCATCTGACACAGATTCTCTATAAGCATATGAAAGTAAAAAACAAAATGTGAAAAAACTCTGAAATCAGGCTGTCACAGCTCTCCCCATTAGCTAAGTACGTTAAAAAAAAAAAAAAAAAAAAAGCTCCAACAGTTTCCAAGAATGATAGGCAGGACGTTGAGTGGTAAATTGGGATATTTGGAATAAATCTACGGAATAGACTTTGTCATTCACTTTGTCATTCACTATTCAGTGCATCTCCAGGACAGAAAATTTACTTCTCTTACACAGCAGCAGCTGTTATTGTTTGGATTTTAAATAGTCATAAGCCATATGGTGTGGCAGAAGAAAAAAACTTCACACTTTCTCACATGGACAAATATTATTATTACAAAGCATAAACACATCAATATATGTGTCTTTTCTCTGGGGAAGCACATAGCCTTCAACCTGACTCTAGGAAAGTTAATATCTTCCAGATGAGCAGCTTACCTGTAAATATTTGGCTTGGATTTTCAGAATTTGGATGACTTAGCAGAAAACAAATGCAAGTGTGTAGTAGGTGCAATGCTTTCAGTTCCACAGACAGAATGAAAAACAAATGCAAAACATAAATTGTGACAGTAAAATGGGAGTGAGAATTAGGAGAAAGGGGAAAAAAGGTACTTTCCATCATAACGGCATATAGAGTGCATTTCAGTATGTTCTGCTGTCTACCATCTAACTACACAAAATGCAGCGAGACCATGGCATATCATGCAAATGGATCAGCATTTCCTGCATGCTTGTGGATTTGAACTTTCCACCTAGTCAGCAATGGGTAAAATATTTTGGTTGTTGACGGATTGCACATAGACAAGAACAGGCCTCTCAGAAATGCTGGGGACCTCTGCTTGGCAAGAGAAGCTGACTGTGATCAGCATTTCCAGAACTTGGAATAAGGAGAAGATACATCCCAACTACATCTGAGATCGCAGAAGGCCTGTTGAGTTCAAAAGAAGGGTTACTTTCTCTTTAAACCATGACTTCCACAGTGCTTTTTAACTTCATGTTTGACATCTACTAGTGTTTTTATGTTATCTCAAGCACTTTTTAGGTTAACTTTTTCTTTAGGAAACTTTGAGGAAAGAGTGATCCCTTTCCATTGTATGGTGGATCTGGCAACACCTACAGCTACCTTACAGTTTTGCAGAGCCAAGTTTTTGAACTACATCCCAAGAATCTTAGCAGAGTCACAGTGGACTTGCCAACAGCACAGACCTGCACACATCCTGTTCCTATGGTAAAGACGGACAGAGAAAAAACCTGCTGAACCTGTGACCTGACAACTAACAATTATTTACAGCTCTCCTGCTCTCAGTGCGTTTCAAACACTACATCGACACTAACTGTCAGGCCACAACAATTCAATTTATATTAAGAATCCTCCCTCCACTCAGAGATTTAGCTGGAGACTAACTGCAGCGCAAATGAAATGCTTCAGCAGATGGAAGCGATGGCGAGCCCACGAGACGGACACCTTGGAGAAGGGGCCCAGAGACCTCCCATGCTCACCAGCACTTGCTGAGGGTCAGAGCACATGCCCAGCCAACAGGTACAGAAGGCCACAAATCAGCACCTTGCAGGAGCCGGAAAAATATCTTTCCACACGATTTGGTTGTCCTGCATCAAATAGCTGCTGACTGACTTCAGGGTCCCTTCAGATCTCAGGTCAGCCCTGCAGCACTACTGTAAGCCTCAGCAGCAATGCAGAGGCTGACTTATCTTTTTGCAGAGCTCCTCGTCTGGGAGACCAACAGGAAAATGTTGCTCCAAAAGCAGAAGAGACTGAGCTGCTCTCTCAGCTTTTAAGAAGTATTTAAACTAGTTACCAAACCATTGAGGAGAAACATTTCCAGAGCTGCCATGGACACAAGCTGACCCCAAATGACTGAATTGTGAAGGTATCTTCCCCACATGGGAATGTGTTCACTGTGTAAGTTCAACCACAGAGGTTGTCTTTACCTGCAAAAGTCTAGGTTTATGAGCAGTTTGCAGGGTAATGGCCTAAAGGCTCAACAAGATAACCACTTTTACTTGCAAAACTGCTGTCACAAAAGTCATCAAAACTGATGACTTCTGAACCAATTGAATATACGAGACAGAGAAATTAAGAACTTCATAGATTGTAAGCATGAACTGGAATATGAGCGAAGTTTAGCGTAGCTCATACTTTCCTAAAATGCAACTTGATTATGCACTCCTGTATTTTCAGCAGTTGGACAGCCAAAATTTTACTTCAGCTGTTTTTTTTTTAAAAAACAAGAAAATACAAATAAATCTTCACAGATTGGAACACATTTTATACTAATCACACTCTCCTAGCAGCAATGCTGCCCATGGAAGAAAAAGCCATTGATGGATGGACTGGTGTCCTCCGAGACTAAATACGTTGGTGAAGTAAGAACCATAACTGCCCTGTGAAGTAGAGAGAAATTACAATAATTTGAAGAATACAGAAACTAAGATTTTGAGGGGGTACCTCACTACATGAATAAGCTACAATTCACTTTGTAAGCAAGTGTGGTCACACTGGTTGTACAGCAGCTTCCTCAAGCTCATGTGAGCATGCCCGTGGCAGAGCTGGAGAAGATAAGCCAGACACACTGATTATACACTTCACCAAGCAGATGAGGCTGCCTTTCTCTCAAAAAAAAATGTGTTCCTTACATTACTTTAGAAAACCTCTAGCTGATTTTTTCTTTTCATCAGACTAATATGAATGTCCTGATTACCATCAGCAACAAGAGAAGGCACAATAAAGTTTACTTGTTCTAACCTGCAGGTACGCATCTAGTTACCTCCCTATATTTAGGCACCTATTATTTGTCTGGGCTTTTTACTCTTACGGGTATCAGCTTGATTATTACTTTTTTTTTTTTA